>BQNB010157601.1:2732-15132 GCA_026074375.1 Tanacetum coccineum | reverse complement strand
GGATGTTTTGGCACTAACAACTTTGGACCCATGAGATATTGGCGACCAGATATTTAAGGTGTTGCCTTATATAAATAGATATGATTTGGAGTCGACTTGGAACCCGATGAGTGGATAAAAGATAGTGGATGCTCTAAACATATGACATGTAACCAAAATCTCTTCTCAACCTACAAGGCATACAATGGAGGTAACGTTATTTTTGGTAGTAATCTTTGCGGTAACATCATTGGCAAATGTACGATTTCTAATGACTATCTCAGTATAGATAATGTAAAACATGTAGATAACTTAAGATTTAACTTGCTAAGTGTAGGACAAATATGTTATAATAAATGTAGGGTAACTTTTTTTGAACATGATAGTGAAATCACTAAGGACGGTAAGGTTATAGGTAGAGGTATTAGGAAGAAATGCTTATACGTGATGAAATTAAGAAATAAGCCTAAAGACAAAATTTGTCTTGCAACGATTGATGAAAACTCCACGTCGTGGCATAGGAGATTAGGGCACGCCAATATGCGTCTCATTCAATCGTTAGCATCTAAGGAATTAGTTATAAACTTACCTAAGCTTAAGTTTGATCAACATTTCTATAATGCTTGCAAAATTGGAAAACAAGCTCACGCTACTTACAAAGCTAAGAATATAGTCTTAACGACTAGATGCCTAGAATTTCTCCATATGGATCTCTTCGGTCCATCCGTCGTACAAAGTTACGGAGGAAACCTCTACACCTTAGTCATAGTGGATGACTACTCTAGGTATACGTGGACAAGATGTAACACCCCCAAAATACGATACGCAACAGAATATAACATTTGGGGTGCTACTTCATAATACATACACACGAGTCCCAGTAAACGTTCAAAGACATGTTTATAAAACAGAATTTACTTTATTTATAAAAGAATCATCAGAGTTACATAGGTCCCAATACCAACGTAGAAATTTAATTCTAAAAGTCACAACACGACTTGGTTTCTAAAAACATTGTTTTAATTTATGACACTACTTCACCGAGACACCGTCCTTGATATCCGCTTTCAGTCCCATCCAAGCCGTCAACAACACCTAACTTAAGATACATGCTTAAAAATATCAACAAACTGTTGAGTGAATTCATAGAGTTTACAAATAACAATTAGAACGCATATTTGGTTTCGCAAAACAAATAACATTGCTCGTAGGGCAAGTTATAAAAGTAATGATTCCAACTAAATGAGCCCGTGTACCAAAACTTAACACATTCATCCCGTATGACGAAATAATGTCCGAGAAGTATGTCACTCCTCCTAATACTAACCACAAAATGTCCGTTACAGGGTGCTCACCAACTGATTCAAACCCCGAACAGGGTTGTCAACCTAGTAGATCTATTTAATGCATTAGCGTTTACCTACAACTAGGCAACTAACGGTCACACAGTAAAAGACATATACTCAATAGTAATGGAATCATAATAAGTATCAAAACATATTGCGTTAACATTTAAAACACTTAAAAGCGAGGCTATGAACTCACCTTGATCGAAGTCGAAGATCAAATAACCGAAACAATCACGAACTACTCGACGACAAGCTCAACCGCGACCTATAATTTATGTCGCTCGATTACTAATAAAGTACGATCGAATAATGCGTGCGCCACAACTATTGAAACTATATAGATATACATACACATGTGATGAGAAATCCACTTGAGCGTCCTAGAACCTAAACTCCACATAATTGAGTTACGATCATTCTCTTGTTTATTTTATACGTTGCTTAATCGAAAACTTTCTATTTTTGGAAACTTTCTATTTTTGGAAAGTTACTATTTTCGAAAAGTTACCATTTTTAGTAGGTCTCGTCTTCTACTTATATTTATAATAATATTTAGTTATCTCGTCGAACTTTCGACATTCAATTTGATTATCGTTTACTCGTATCGGTATTATATTCGAATATTTCAAAAGTTTCTATTTTTATAATCTTCTTTGTTTATAACAATCGTTAAGTTTAAAATATCACACTTGTAATAATAGTAGCGTTTATTATTTTTATAACATTCGACAAGTTTAGTATCAACCCGTTGACTTTCAAAAGTCAACGTTAGACTTTATTCGTGAGAAGGATAAAAAGAAAACTTTTTTTAAAAAAGTTCTCGAAAAATTCTAAAAAATTCCATTAAAGGTATGTTGGTGCATAAAACTTTTGTGAAATAAGTTTTTCTAATTTTGAGTTTTTATACGTTTTTTTAATGCGCAAAAAAAGAAATTTTGATGCACAAAAAAATTTTGATGCACAAAATTTTCGACTTGTTATAGTTTGATGCGCAATAAAATTTGATGCAAAAAGTCAAAAGAAGTTAGGTACAAAAACGAATTTTTGATGCACAAAAAACCGATTTAATGCACAAACGGTTTTTTTAATAAAATTTTTTCGGCAAAACTATCCACTTTTAGAAAAACTTCCTTTACAACTTTTTCATGCACCAACATACACGATCTTGTGGAATTTTTTCAGAATTTTTTGAGAACTTTAAAAAAAAAAAAATCTTTTTTCGTTATTAGGAGTTAGAATCTCCATTTTATATCAAAACGATCATCTAAGAATGCTTTTTCATATTTTTAACTCAAAAATGAGATTTCATAAAATCTCGATCCTCGTTTTCCGCGCCAAAGTTTCTGCCCAAAACTTACCCATTACAAAGTGCGCTAAAATTCATTTTTGACCCAAAAACTCACTCACGGCACATCTAAAATGGCCTACAACTTACATTTAATTTGCTCAATAAATTTATAAAAAAACTAACTAGATGACGCAAGATCTTATTGATTCCATCACATGCAACAAATATAATTAAATCAAATGAACGAAATAAACGAAACAAATATAAAAGAATGCTCACAATGCTTATTGTAGCAAGATTGGACTCGATAGAAAAATATGCTTGTCCCTTGTTCCTTTTTGGCCGTGACCTCGAATCCAAATCCAACCCGAAACCAAAACCAAAATTAACCTAAATCACAACCAATCTTTTCTTGACTAATAACTAAACAACAAAACACACTATTGTGTGTCTTCTCCTTTGATTCGAACCCTCAACCGAACCCAAAACCCTCTCCAGATAATTTTTTATAAACCAAATACTTCCACTAATTTTCTTATAATGTTTCCCTACTAATCCCACTATCTTTACTAACAATTCCTTGTTTTTATTCAAGAAATCATCAAAATTTTAAACATGCAAGAACCTCTTGCATGTGCCTTTTTCTTCCATTGATGATCACCTAGACACCTTTTAAGAGATTTGGGATGACTAAAAAATCAAAACACCAAGAGGGTGTTTGTTTGTGTGCTCGTTCGAACTCAAAGGAAGAAGGAAACAAGAAAACCAATTACAACTTGATTCTTTATCAATCAAAATCATTTTGAGTGATTGATTAATTTTTATTTTATGATTAGGTTAAAATGATACAAAACATGGAAAAAGAATTTGTGTTTGTGTGTGTAAGTGTGGCCAGCTAGGGAGAGCAAGGAAAAGGAAGAAAAAAATGAAACTTCAATCCACTAGTTTACATGTGTTTATATGTAGAAAATTTGATAGCCTTGGGAAGCAACCAAAGAGTTTAATCATTATGTGCATTGGAAAGTTTCAAAAATTAAAATGTTGAGTGTGTGTGTCTAATAGCCGGTGGCTTATGGGCTATAGGCATGCATGTATAATTTTTTTTGTAAATTAATTACTTGTATTTCTTTTGTTAACCTTTTAATTAAAGTAACACTTGTACTTAATCGAATAAGACGTAAACGTTAAGCGCGAGTTTGGCCGAGGTCAAGGAACAAAAGATGACAAGGTTCGAAAAATAATAATTTATGATCATAAAAATAATAACGAGACGTGTTGTAAATTTCACGATGCTTAAAAAGTTTAACGAACGCGTGGTCAAACGGTGACTCGCGAAATGTCCAAAAATAAAAATTTCAAATTTTCGTTCGTAATAAAATGCAAAAATAATTATTTACGAAAGATAAAGTTTTAAATGTCGACGTTCGTTCACACGAATTTATAAAATAATAATCATGACGTCGAATTCACAATCTTCATATGCGTCGTAAAACTCGGGTTGTTACATTCCACCCACCTTAAGGGAGCGTCGTCTTGGTGCTCGTCTTTTCTTACTCGTCTTAATTTTACTTGTAGTGAGACAGTTTCCTCATTGTCGAATGGCCTCACATGCTTGAACGCAAAAATCACGCGATATAATTCTTGCTCCGACCATTCCGGATGGAACGTCAACAAAACAAACGATAAATTATACTAGGAAGATCGAAAATACAATCGCAATCGCTCTTATCACGAGAGACAAAAATACGCCACGAAACGTATCCGAGAAAACATAAATCGGGTCATTTTTAAACGAAATATCGGCCCGAACCTTGGTTTGGTGATCATTCCAACAAAACAAAGCGCACACCGCTACACAAAATCGAAACATACGTCTCTAACCAAAACTAAAACATACGCCAATAATCAAAACCAATATATATATATATATATATATATATATATATATATATATATATATATATATATATCGTCATTATCTAAAACCAAAATATCCATCAATATTCAAAACCAAAATACTCATCAATATCCAAATCAAAACAAACATCGCCCTCCCGGTCTCATTAAATATTGCACCACCGGTTGTGAAAAAAATAGTCTGGAGTACATATGACCCCATCAAACGCATTATAGCACCATTACACATAACCACATAATCATATAAGCACATATTCGCCTATTCGTCATTTTAAAATGACTTTATATTTCTACCTAGCTTTACTTAGGCACTTTATCACCCTTAGCAATAATCATGCTTGCTTTCTATAAGTCTTAGCAAAATAATCGCGCTTTACTTATTAAGAAACCTCAACAATAACTATGCTCATCACGTGGGTTCATACCCAACCGTTTAGATTGCTCATTATACCGAGCTTGCCAGATGGCCAAGCTTCTTGGAAATGATCTCGACTTAATCACGGCTAGATTTTGGCCAAACATAGTCAAGCTTGTGGGTTAACAAGCCACAATTAACAATTGACTATCAAGCTTGCGTACCTCTCAAACCAACCTTCATCTACATTCGGGTAAGTATAATCACCCACTCACATCCTAAGCCGTATTATAGGCCACACAAAACCGACATAAACGCTTACTACCATTCAAAAGCACATAAGACACATAAAGCACATTTTTCACACAATTCAGCGGCGATAATCCCGCCAGAAAACACATATTGTCGAAAGACAGATCGAAAACAATCAAGAAAACAATTGAGCATCATGGGCTCGTTGCTCGTCCGACGAAAAATAAAAATTTCAATGTTTTCACATGGCGACCAGCATGATCGGCTCGGTCCTAACACACCGCATCAAATTCTCAGATGACTCAATTAGATCAAGTCGAGATAATTATGCACATTCCTAATCCAATACCGTTCGACTTAAGGCGTTAGCTACTTTGATTGTTCCTCCAGGATGGGAACGGATGTCACCATTCAGCTAAAGTCTCAAATCTTTTCGGTCCTTTTATATGAACACTAAGTCGTTACGTCAAGGGGTAAGGATCACTATACCTAAGTCAGGAGTCGCTTAGTGCCTTATTCTAATCCTCAACGATTTCAGGTATATTTACAACTACACTACCACTACTTTCCATTTCGGGAAAAGAAGTCTTCTTCACGGCCATCAGTTGATACATCAAAGGCAACACGCATCTAATGTAGGGAGAAATCTTCTCCGTCTTTTTTCAACCCCAAGGACAAGAGCAAGCTTGTGGGCTCCCCACACGACGATTAAGAATCTTTACATCTTCAGGAAGATTCCTTCTCAGTATCGGTATCAGGTTTATATCCTTGATAGCTCAAATCTACCATTGCTCACTAGTATGCCGACTACACTTGGTCTTAATACATGACTCCATAACAACCGTCGATCTACATTACCACGAAGTAGACTTCACTCCTTTCTAGACACACTCGGTACTGAACAATACCGGTATTTTATTTTTCTCTTCGGAGACTAATCAGTCACAACGACTCTCGATAGATACTCTCTCCATGCTGTTGATAGGATTAGGTGTTACAGTGCATCAGAAATCCTTAGCATGGGAAAAATAATTTCCCCCCCCCTTCATTCCGCAAGCATGGACACCATAACATTAATCAATTAAGTCAAGGAATTTTTTACGGGTTTAGTATATTTACCTACATAGTGTGGTTCTTCCTAAATTATGCATAGTTGATCAGGTTATGCATAATTAAGGACCAAACAACATCATGTATATCCTCGTTAAAACGTTTCTTTTCCATACCCTACATGGGTAAGTTATTTCCTAAAAAAATATTTAAAGAGTAAAATTTAATTATTTCAAAAGAAAGAAAAGAAGATAGCACCATTTCATCCTCCATTCTCATTATTTACACAATATATATAAATATATAATTTTTTTCTAAAAGAAGATTTATTTGACACCATAGGGTCAGTTTATGAAATTTGAAAACACATTTTTCTATTGTTTACACAAACAGTTTATACAACATAATTAGTACAATTCGCGCAACGACATTTGTTCAACACACAAATTCGTTATTGCAATTCACAGTTTTAAAATAATCAATCTACGAAGCATCGTTTAATATAGTTTGGTCAACGGTCACAGCAAATTTCAAAATAATACCCACTCATGGATAATGCAAGTAAGTACCATACACGTGCGGAGGATCCACCAACCGGAATCATTCCACACTCGGGGTTAAGTCAATCAAGTAACAGGGCCACTCAAAACGTCAACATCTACAATCGCACAAAACTCATAATCAAGATTAATCGTAATCTCATAACCATAATAATAATAACAACAATGTTGGGGGTAGTATACGTACAACTAAAAATCCCCCGAAAGTTACAATCTCCGGTTCCAAGACCGATACATCCAATCATGAAGATTTTATAAGTTTCTAATATAGGAATCCTAACATATCTGAATGGCTGCGGTGTTTACAAAAACAAAATACACCCGGCAGCATGACCTCACTAACTGGCACTAGCAGTTTAGTGGCTATACAAATGGTCATAATCTAATCCAAAAATCAAAATAAACTACTAATAGGACTACTGAGGTCCTGGTGTTCTCCTCTCCAGATCAGCAAGTCGCCTATCCATCCCCAAAATGAACTACATCAATGTGCTCTCACGGCTGCTCATCTCTGAAACCATAGTCTACAGCTGCTAAATCTGTGTATCTCTCTGCTGCACAACTGCTTGTAAAGCCTGCACCTACTGAGTCAATCCAGCAATCACCTCTTCTCTCTAATACAATAGGTTGACTGACCTGCTCCACGCTGAGTTGCCAACTGCTCAAATCTGTCCCACGGCCAATGAACCATTTGGGTACGCCATAACCTGCACAGTCCTCAACAGCAAACCTGGGTCCAATCACCCCGATAGTAATACCAGCTGCTACCTCAACGTCACTCACCTGGATCACCTTCTTCACAAGTTGTCTGTGTCTGTACTCCAGGTTACGCAAGCGGGGACTCAAGTCCTCGATCACTGATGGAGGTATAGGAAGTCCATGTACTGGGAGGGGAAAGATTGTACCTCAGCAGCAGTAGTGGATGGACCTTCTACCTCGTAGACGCTCGATGGGGGCACTGTTGGCATCAGAGGTGGTGTGACCGGGAGCCATCAGACCACTCTTGTCACACTTCCAGCCTCTCCTTATCGAATCCCTCAAGTCATCATCCTAAAACATCATCGCCAACACATGTTTATATCCTCATCTATATCAACCACGGGAGCGATCACCTGCTCCTGCGCCTCGACTATCGGCTTAGCAAACTCGTCCACTATCGGGCCAACCATCAGCTCGTCCGCCATAGCTCCAAGCTCTCCAAGTAAGGGCACATCTACCTCAATCCACCCGTTATTGTTGTTTGGGTTACCAACATGTCCTGGTAGCGATCCGGGTGCGAAGAAAACATAAGCTGGATGCGGCTCCGGCTCATCTACAAGAAAGTCGAACACGCGGTCTGGTGATAAAGGCTCGCCCATGATACTACAAAAGAAAGAAATACTTATATTAGTAACCATCATACATATTTTTAATCATATGTAAAATTATACTCATCACATATTAGGATTGTTTCACGATATTGCATTAAATGCATAAAAAAATTTCGCGAGATGCAAATACCGAGTTATATATATACTTATATAATCATTACTTATACCAAGTGTCTCCCACTTGTCACGCACATAATATGCAATCAAAACATCACATAAGGCTTCTGAGGATCAAGAACAACACGCGCGCGCATATCAGACAACGGTGAAAGACTCGTGAAAATTTCAAAAAACAGTTGTAGTCCAAGTTTTTGAAAAACGACTTAGTTCATTACCACTCGTGCTCTGGTACCACTCTGTAACACCCCCAAAATATGATACGACATTGGGGTACTTTTTCATAATACATACACACGAGTCACAGTAAACGTTCAAAGATACGTTTATAAAACAAACTTTATTTCATTTATAAGAACGATCAGAGTTATATAGGTCCCAATACCAACGTAGAAATTTAATTCTAAAAGTCATAACACGACTTGGTTTCTAAAAACATTGTTTTAATTTATGACACTACTTCGCCGAGACACTGTCCTTGATATCCGCATTCCGTCATCCAAGCCATCAACAATACCTAACCTGAGATACATGCATAAAAAGGGTCAACAGAACGTTGAGTGAATTCATAGAGTTTACACATAACAATTAGATCGCACATTTGGTTTCGCAAAACATATAACATTGCTCGTAGCCAAGTTATGAAGTATAATTCCACTAAAATAAGCCCTATTGTACCGAAACTTAACACATACATCCCGTAGATAAAATAATGTCCGAGACAGTAATGCCCACTTCTCATAATAACTAACTACAAGAATGTTCTGTTACAGGGTGCTCCCAAACTTGATTCAAACCCCAGACAGGTTTTCAAATCCAATAGAATCATTTAATGCATAACGTTTACCTAACAATCTAGGCAACTAACGTCACAACAATAAAAGGCATATACTCAATAGTAATGGAATCATATTAAACATCAAAACATATCGCGTTCTCATTTTCATAAAATAGCAAGTATCCCCCTCGCGGGTTAAAAACATTTAAAATAGTTCAAAAGCGAGGCTATGAACTCACCTTGATCGAAGCCGAAGATCAAATAACCAAAACAATCACGAACTACTCGACGACGAGCTCAACCGCGACCTATAATTTATGTCGTTCAATTATTACATCGTAAGATACGACCGGATACTGCGCATCGCAACTATCAAAATAGTATAAATATACATACACATGTGATGAGAAATCAACTTGCGCGTCGTAGATCCTAAACTCCACATAATTGAGTTACGATCATTCTCTCGTTTACTTTATACGTTACTTAATCGAAAACTTTTTGTTTTTGAAAACTTTCTATTTTTGGAAAGTTACTATTTTTGGAAAGTTACCATTTTTAGTAGGTATCGTCTTCTAATTATATATTATAAATAATATTAGTTCCTTCGTCGAACTTTCGACATTCAATTTGATTATCGTTTACTCGTATCAGTATTATATTCGAATTTTTTAAAAGTTTCTATTTTTATAATCTTCTTTGTTGATAACAATCGTAAAGGTTAAAATATCACACTTGTAATAATAGTAGCGTTTATTATTTTTATAACATCCGACAAGTTTAGTATCAACCCGTTGACTTTCAAAAGTCAACGTTAGACTTTATTTGACTTTGACTTTATATATATATATATATATATATATATATATATATATATATATATATATATATATATATAATTAAATCTGACCCGCTCAAAACGACCCAATATATCACATTTTTACGACTCGGATTTAAAAGAGATTTTATGCAAAACGACATTCCAGAAAACTTTTTAGTTTTAGCCGAGACCCGAAACTCGACAGAAAATGACCAAAATGCCCTTGCAAGTTTTTGCAGGAACTTGTGGCATTTTAATAAAAGTGCAGGTTTTGACCTTGGGTTTCGACTAGTCATTACTCGATTTTAAAACTAACAAGCCTCGCGGCAAAGTAAAACGTCATTCCGAGCAACTTTCATGTTTCGCCGGAAGGCCGAAACGGACTCGAAAGTGCTCAAAACGGACGTTTAAAATTCTGTCAGCAACTAAATAACTATAAGAGCTGTTTGGAAAGTTTTCAAGTTTTCAAATCTTGTTTTCGCCGTAACTTCTTCGTTATTAGGAGTCACGGGGCGTTCGAATTACCGAAACGCTCGTAAAAATACCCTCTACCATATTTTCCAACTCAAAATCAAATTTCACAAAATCTCGACCCTCGTTTTCCGCGCCAAAGTTTCTGCTCAGAACTTACACTTTACAAAATGCGCCAAAAACTATTTTTGACCCAAAAATCCACCCACGACATATCTAAAATAGCCTATACACGATATCCATATCGCTCAATCACCCAAAAACACTTTTAATCTAATTTACGCAAGTTTCGCTCGGATTTCATCACATGCATCAATCGATAAATTAACAAATCGCGAAATACAAAAACAAACGTGACAATAATATTAATAAGAATACTCACAATGCTATAATAAGCAAAATCAATAATTGAAATCATCTCCTTTGTCTTAGCCGAGACTCGAACCGAACCCAACAACCAAAATTGAACATTTTCCAATTAAACCGAGCTTCTAATAACGATTATCTAGCTTCTGTACACCCTCTTTTAAACCGAAAATGTTTGAAACTAACTTGAACTCTATCTCCAAAAATACTCATTGCATGTTATATATTTTTGGTGGAAAACATAGGAAATGACGAGGGGATTAAGAAAATATAAGTTGATCGGATTGCATGTAATTTTTCCGGCGACCACGACGGTTTCCGGCGGCGGCGGTGGTTTTTTCCGGCGGTGATGGTGGAGAGGGGGAGAGAAAAACTAAAAGTGTGTGTGTTTTATGAATAAAAATGGAAGTAAATGGCTATATATATAGTATAGCACTTTGGCCACTTGACACAAATAGTCCTCCCCTCTTTTCTCTTTTAGATTTTTGACACGTCTATGTTTTACTTAAATTAAAAACCGACAACCGTGGCTTGGGATTACTCTTCCGAGACCATTTTTATCTTCGTCACATTTTTCTTGGTTTGAAACATTTAATAAAAATGTTAACTCACGTAAAAATAAAATTTTGACTCGGGACGAGGACGCTAAAATACAAATTATCGTCATAAAAATATTAACGAAGCGCGTCAAAATTTCTACGATACTCAAAACGCTTAACGGTCGCGCGGTCAAACGTTGACTCGCGAAACGTCAAAAATGAAAATTTCTAAATTCCGTTCGTAATAAAATACGAAAATAATTATTCACGACAAATAAAATTTTAAATGTCGACGTTCGTTCACATGAACTTATAAAGTAATAATTATGACGTCGAATTCGCGACCGTCATACGTGTCGTAAAACTCGGATTGTTACACAAGATTTCTTAAGAATAAAACCGAGGCTTTCGAGCAATTTGAAATCTTTAGTAAGAAAATACAAAATCAATTAGGATGTTTAATAGTGTCAATTAGGACGGACCACGGTAGGGAATTTGATAATGAAGTGCAATTTAGAGAGTTTTGTAATTCCAACGGTATTACACATAACTTCTCGGCTCCACGCACTCCACAATCAAATGGTGTGGTAGAAAGGAAAAATAGGACACTACAAGAAATGAGTAGAACCATGTTGAATGAACAATCGTTACCACAAAAGTTTTGGTGTAACGTTGTAGATACTTCAACATACATCCTCAATCGAATCCTAATTAGAGCCATCTTAGGAAAAACACATTATGAACTCTTGAGAGGTAGGAAACCTACTCTTGATTATTTTAGAGTGTTTGGAAGCAAGTGCTTCATTTTAAACACCAAAGAATACCTCACTAAGTTTGACCAAAAGTCATACGAATGTGTTTTTTTAGGTTACTCCAAAAATCAAAGAATCACTTAACATGACATTCGATGAAACTCCTCCACCCTCTAAGACATCACCCTTGATGGATGATGACTTAGATGAAGAAGAAGCAATTAAGGTTACCGAAAAGAAAAACTTAGAAAATGACATTGAGGATGAAACTTTAAAAATTGACAAAGTAGTCAATATTAAAGAATCTGGAAACAATCCATTAGAAAATGTCATAGGAAACCTTAACCAAAGAACTCTTAGGTCACAAGCCCAAAACCAAAGTAACTTCTTTTGTTTTATATCAACTATAGAACCTAAGAATGTGAATGAAGCCTTAA
>BQNB010157598.1:0-15132 GCA_026074375.1 Tanacetum coccineum | reverse complement strand
GCACTATTTTTATACTTGTGCACTATTTTGTAAAAATCAATTAAACTAATTATATAATATTATTATATAATTACATAAAGGTATTAAAATAATTATTTTTCATAAACGATCAATTGTTGAACAAATATGACATTTTTACAAATACGAATACATGAACATTATTTTACATAGTACAAACTTATATTGTTTAATTTTATAAATTAAACAAACATGTTTTGGTGGTGATGTAACTATATAAAATTATATGGTGTGTTAGTTATTCAAAGTACATAGTACTCATATACAAAGAAGTTACTAAAGTTTGCGTAAATGTTCGATTACGTTACTAAAGTTTAAAACGTTACATATAGGTTACTCAAGTATACATGGTTATTGTATGAGTTACCGAACCTATAAAAATATTTGTAAACATCACTGAACTTGTAAAAACGCGATTTTTATGTTACTTAACTTATCTGAAAATATGCGTTCAGGTTACCCGATTAACACTGAAAATATTGAAGTGTGTGCTTCCTATAAGTTCAGTAACCTATTTGTAACGTTTTAAACTTTAGTAATGTGATCGAACATTTACGCAAACTGTAGTAACAATTGTGTATAATAACCTCGACCTATATTTAATTAGGTTGCATTCGGATTTCGCTTGTCGATTCACTCACTTGATTTATTTTATTCACTTCATTTACTAAGGTGAGTTCATAGCCCAATGTTTTAGTATATCAATGATTTATAACTTTTGAGGTGAGAAACATGCATTGTTTTATGATTGGACGCAAATGCACATTTTTACATGATTACGTGTTTGCCTAAGTAGCGATAACCGTCTGAGCCCATTATCATGAACTGTCAATTACTTTGTGTGAGCGCGAATGTTATAAATAGATCTATTTGGGATTGACATCCTTGTTCGGGTGAGTAGCGCTCACTGTGCCGGTTTGTCGGACAACGGATGTATACCATGTCGGATTTGGGATGTTGCGGGTTAGAACATCATCAAGGGCAATGTTGGCAATTTATCTTGCAATTCATACATGTCGAACTTCAGTGTCATCAGCTTAGGAAAACATAATTACTTTTTATGATGTTTGCATCTGTTGCATTATCATACACTTGGAAATCTTACGGTCCTGCACTATATTTACATAAACCTGTGAATTCACCCACTTTATGTTGACGTTTTAAAGCATGTTTTTCTCAGGTTAATAAAGTGCAAGTCAATGATACATTGGTGGTCATTATTTTGGATATAATTGCATAAAGATTTAGAGCATTACATTTTGGGGATATTTGTTATGTTTTAAAATCTTTACATTTATAAGTGAACATGTTAAGCCATCGTGCTTTTGTAACAAACAATTTCAGTTAATCCAATGTATCAGTTTTCAAACGACTTATTTAGAGGTCGTTCTCATATCTTGTGCTATTGATCTATGATGTAACGCTCCTGGACACATTATTTTGTTGCGACCTTATTTGGGGTGTTACATATTGATATCTAGAGCCAAGGTTATAGAGAACCAGGTCAAATTTTTTACTTGGACTATAACCGTTTTCAAACATTGCATCATACAAAGAGATTTTCATAGGACATTCATTCATACATTACTTGTTGCATTAGTTGGATATACTAGATGCTGCATGGTTCACATGCGTATTTATAATATATTAAGTATATTATTAATGGTCTTATATATGTACTAGTGTAAACTCTGTTTGAGTGTTAGAGATTTAGTCATGTCATCGGATTCAACATCATCCGAGGTTACGTATACATCTATATCATCTCACGGAGACCCGCTATGGGCTGTGGCCTTGTTTAGACTCCTAGAGCCCGACTCACCAGAGGCTGTACCAGCCTCACCAGATTACGTGCCTGGCCCTGAGGAGCCAGAGCAGGCACCACTCTCTCCAGATTACGTGCCGGGACTAGAGTACCCCGAGTACTTGGCCCCATCTGATGAGGAGGTTCCTGTTGAGGATCAGCCTTATGCTACTGCTGATTCACCCATAGCCCTATCCCTGGGCTACATTATTGATTCTGACTCAGAGAAGGATCTCGAGGAGGACTCTAAGGGTGGTCCAGTAGACTATCCAGCTGATGGAGGTGACAACAATGATGATGATGATGACTCCTCTAATGATGATGAGGATGAGGAGGCTTCGGAGGAGGAGGAAGAGGAGCATCTGGATCTGGCCGACTCTGTCGTTGCACCCGCTGTTGACCCTATTCCTTCTTTCGAGGAGACAGAGCTGTTCGAGACTGATAAGTCTGCGGCGACACCACCACCACCATCTGCTGATCATACTACTCCTCCAGGGGCTAGGATATCTGTCCGACCCCAGGTACCTATGCCTTTTCCATCAGAGGCGGAGGTCAAAAGACTTCTTGCCTTACCTATACTACCACTCATCTCACTATCACTACCCTCTGTAGAGGAACGCCTTGCTAGGTGTTTGGATGCACCTACACTTCCATCATCACCACTTTCCAGAGTACCTCACCCATATGGTAGCCCTAACCATGTGCGTGCACCTCGAGGTTTCAGAGCTGCCATGGGTAGATTGAGAGCCTCGTCACCATCCACTCATAATCCACTACATCCCTCACCACCACTACCACCACTACCAGCATCACTATTCATACCACCACCAGTCGACCATATAGAGGACATTCCCAAGGCCGAGTTACCACCTCATAAAAGGTTATGTCAGATTGCTCTCACATCGAGGTTTGAGGTAAGGGAGAGTTCGACTACTGCTGGTAGACCTACTAGAGGTCATAGAGCAGACTATAGGTTTATCGGCACTCTGGATGTCGAAATCAGATGACAAAGAGCCAAAGAGGTTGGCTATGGAATTAGGGATGTTTAAGTAGACCCAGCAGAGGCTGTTGAGGAGGTAGCACTGACGACCCTGAAAGGGGTCAATGCTAGAGTGATCGAGCTTGCTGAGGTTCAGGAGGAGGACACTCAGGATCTTTATGCCCTAGTCGAGGATGCTCAGGACAGATAGACTCGCTTATCACAGAGATTTGACGTATTGATCAAGGACAAAGAGTTTCACTAGGAGACTGTGTTGTTGATGGAGCATGAGGCTTTAGTTTCTCGAGAGGCTTGGGCACAGTCAGTAGGATTGAGTTCAGCAGTTCACCATGAGCTGCATGCATATAGGACTCATACCCAGATTCAGGATTATCATATCGCTTCACAGGAGTCATTGACAACGACATTAGTTGCACATATTTCATTACTACAGGGACAGTTGTCAGCGGCTCTAGGACAGATTCAGGCACTCCAAGCTAGAGATCCAACTCATGCAGATGATCCCGAGGGCGCTGATAGTTGTGCCTATGTTTACTTTTTCATGTTATGTTTATAGCTATCATTATGTTAGCCGGCTAAGTATTATGGTTTTTATGCCCAGCCAGTGCGACATTAGGATTTGTATTATTCATCTCTTGTATCAGACAATCATGTATATTTTTTTATTTATATATGATGTGTTGTAATATGTCATGTCGATCTTAATTCTGTTATGTGTTGTGATCCCAGTCATGTTATATAATCACTGTGTGATGTGATCTTGTTATATATGTTGTACCAATGTCATGTGGTGATGTTTATGAAAGCTCACGTGCTTTATATTGTTGTGATTTAGAACAATATGCCACAAAAAAGAACCTCTGCTGCTGCTGCTGCTGTTGCTGCAAGAGCTACTGCTGCTGCCCCTATGATAGCTGCTGCTGTTGAGCAACTGATCGAAGCAAGAGTGCCTCAGATACTTGCTAATCATGAAACTCTTTGAAATAGCATTAATGGTCATGGCAACGGAAGCCATAATTTTGACACTGGAATTAGAGGAGCTGTACGCACTCCGCGTGAGTGTACGTACAAGGATTTTCTTAATTTACAGCCCCTTACTTTTAAGGGTACTGAAGGAGTGGTTGTGTTGTCACAATGGTTCGATAAGATGGAATCAGTGTTCCATATCAGCAACTGTGCTGTGGAGAACCAAGTTAAGTTTGCTACTTGCACTTTCCTTGAAAATGCTCTAACATGGTGGAACTCCCACATGAAGAATGTTACTCAAGATGTTGCTTATGCTATAGACTAGAAGATACTGAAGAAGATGATGACAGTCAAATATTGCCTAAGGGGTGAAATCAAGAAGTTAGAAATTGAGCTCTGGAACCTAAAAGTAAAATGTTCTGATGTCGCGAGTTACACCCTACGTTTTCAAGAGCTTGCACTGATGTGTGGAAGGATGTTTCCCAAGGAATCGGATGAAGTTGAGAGATATGTTGGTGGACTTCCTGATATGATTCGGGGAAATGTAATGTCATATCAACCTAAGACAATGGAAAAAGTATTTGAGTTTGCTAATGATCAGATGGATCAAAAAGTCCTCAATATTTCTGAAAGACAAGCTGAGCAGAAGAGAAAGTTAGAGTTTAATGCTGGGAACAATCACGGGTACAGACAAAAAAACAAGAGACAGAACATTGGGAGGGCTTACACTGTTAGGCCTAGTGAGAAAAGGGAGTATACTGGATCTTTGCCAAAATGTTCCAAATGCAACTACCATTATAATGGTCTGTGTACACCAAAGTGCAACAAGTTTGGCCACCTGGCTCATGATTGCAGGAGTTCTGGCAATGCTAACACTGGTAACAACCAGAGAGCCACTGGGGGTAATCAAAAGGGTACCAGGTGTTATGAATGTGGTGCTCAGGGGCATTTTAAGAGGGAATGCCCAAAGCTGAAGAACAAAAACCATGGTAATCAAGGTGAGAATGGCAATGCTCTAGTAAAAGTATACGTAGTGGGCATTGCAGGAATAAACCCGAACTCTAACGTCATTTTCTAAACAACCGCTATGCTTCTATCTTATTTGATACTGGTGCCGATAGGAGTTTTGTATCTACTGCATTTAGTTCCCTAATTGATATGATGACATCAAATAACGTCTATTTTATAGCATTATTTATCCCATGTATTTAACCCATTTTGTATAATTATTGCAAAGAATTGTTACTTAATCGTTTATATTTGAGAATTGCAGTAATTATGGAGTACTTGGTGAATATTAGCAAAAGGCACACATTCTGGAGCTTAAACGATTATATTTTGAAGATTAATGATTCTGACTACCAATACGCCGTATCCATCAAGGAAGATATAGCGTATTCGTGCCTGCACTTACCAAAGACTACAAAGGAAACAAGCTTAATACACCGTATCCAGAGAAGACCAATACACCGTATTTAAGATATAGTATGTGAATATTCTGGAAGATATCAAGCGTGGTCCCTACTCCAAGAAACTCCAATATGCCGTATCTAATCCCTTGGATACGCCTTATCGAACCGACTTCCAGACATTATAAATAGAAAACTCAAAAATGAGTTTTAAGTGTGCTAAATCATATTCTCGATACCTAAATCACAAAAGTAGATTTTCAAAGGAGAAAAAGAGCATAAGAGGTCTTGCAAACGCATAACAATCCATTAGAAACCAACATGTAAGGTTCTTATAACTTTTTGTAATCGGTTCAGTTTTTTGGTAACATTCGCTTAACTGTGGTTTATGTTACCATGGCTAAAAAAAACAATTACTCTTGCTTGAAATTATGATGTTTTGAAAGGCCAATACCTCGGGTTAATTAGCCATTATTATGAAGATCTAAATGTTTTGGTTTTTTGTTTATAACTCGATTGCTAATTTATCATTGTTATTTTGTTTTATACATATCAATATACTTGATTTACATGCTTTTGTATGCACCTATCAATTTACCTGGATCTAGTGGATATGTTTGACCAAGTCATCTATGCAAGGATAGTGGGATGTGCTTAATTACACATACCTTTTTATGCCTTTAAAAACGACAAAATAACAATAATCAGGGACTATAAAATGCCAAATATAACGCTTGTTTTTGCTAATTGTATTGTGCAGAACGGATGAAATAAGAAAGAGGAACTAAAAACAAGAGCCAAAACGTACAAAACCGGCGACTCGAATGGAAAAGACTGAGAAAGACAAAGCCAATCAAAGCCAAAGCAGTCAATATCAAGTCCAAAAAGTCCCCACAGAAAAGTCAACTAGGTTCAAAAGTCACAGTCAAATCTAAAGTAAGTCAACCCCGAAGCCAAAAAGTCAACAAGTCAAGAAATATAAGTTTGAGGGTAAAAATTGCTAAAATCCTAAACTTGTATTTTAAAAGAAGAAAAGAGAAAAAAGAAAACAAGGGGGAAAGCTGCCAAAGTGGCAAAGAAAAACCCCAAGGGCCAAATCTGCCAAGGCTAAAGACTTGTACTAACAAGGACGGGTGATGCAATTGAACAAATAACCCTTGGGGACTTAAACTGCCAAGTCCCCAAGCCTTTAACCACACAAGGACGAAGTTTGCAATACCCCATATAACTCCGGGGGACTAACTTTGCCAATTTCCCAAACCAATACCCTGTCTACCCCCAAAATTAAAAATAGACAAACCCTAACCCATTTTTCCCGCCATAACCCAACACCCAATGCCTGTGAACCTTTTCCCTCTCCCCATAACACTCAACCTCACGATTACACAGGGGATCACACCTTAACCCCACTCCATTTAAAACCCCCATCACATGATGTATAGTCACCTTGGCAATCCGTGGCTAAAATTTGGGCGCCAAAGAATTGAATGGACAGGATCAAAGAACTCGAGCTCCAAGGCAGGATTAAAGGTCGAGATTGGTCTTTGGTTTGCTCTCAAAAAGAAAGCACAACAAACACATTCTTGGCAGCTATAAAGAGAGGGAGCACATTGAAGAGCGGGGTGGATTTTTTTTAGTTGTAGTCTTACTTTTACTTGTCTTTAATTATGTTTTAACTCTTCTTTTAAATTGAAGTCATTGTATCCTTTTTATTGAATGAAATTCCAAATTTCAAAGTTTTTTTTTCTCTTGAAAGTCTGTCTTAACTAGTTCTCCACTGTTTGATTATTTGACCTTGCTTGTTAGTGATTATCCTCTGTTTCTGTTTGCTTATTTTAACTTCTTTGATCTCAAGTGATGTCTGCTTCCTCATGGCCCGTCTTAAATCAGCTTAAACAAGTTTACAAATTGATTTTCCTAGCATAAAAGGGTGTTTGGGTTAAACCTAAAATGGGCCAGAAATGAAATGTTAATGGGTTGGGGTCTATGAACCACTTTCTGCTAGCTATCCTAGGAGGTACTAATCTGTTTTAAGAGGTTGTTAGGATTTATAATTCAAACTCAAGGTGTCTTGCACCAACAGCTTGAATAGGTTGGATTTTAGGAATGTAAATTAGTTAATTTGTGCTAGGTTAGGGTAAGTGCTAGTTGCTGCTAATTTACCACTTTTCTTGGAGTCATTTGTAGTGCACAAAGTATTAGTAAAATGTCCTAAGTTTAACATTCATTGTTTTTTTATCTGTCAAGTTTTTTTTGTCAAAACTGCCATTGTTCAAGCCTAATTATCAGATGGTATTTGGTGTTTTCAGTTTAATAAATTTTGTGCATGAGCTCTCCATGAGCCATATTTAATCTGTTTTAACTAATTTTTCAGTTTTGAGCTTATATGCCAGCTTATTTATAAGCTGGCTTTTTAGCCTTGTAAGAGTATCTCCCCTGGTGCAAAGCAGTGTCTTTAAAGACACTGCATTTGTCTCATTTGTAGGATTGAGTTTTAGATAAGCACAGTTTTAGGAAGCCCTTAAGCCCCTCATTAAGCTTCTATAAGCTCAAACTCTAGGTCAGACCCTAGATACCTTAATTTTAAGCCTGAAGTAAGCTCTTTAGTCATGTGTGTATGCAGTTAAGAATTGGAAGCTTAATTGTTTGCTATGGCTTATTTGTTGAATTTTAGTGCTTAATCTTGTGTTTACTAGTCCATTAGGTGTAGGTAACCATCATTGTTTGCTTATTTTTAGTTTCCATTAGCTTATAAGCTCTTAAAAGCCCCAACAGAAATAAGCCATAAGCCTGAACAACCATATCAGGCTGTTTAGCTCAATATGTGAGCCTTTTTTCTTGCTTATTTTTCAGTAGAGCCTAGACTCTCTTGGCTTTTATAGAGAGCCCATAAGCTCTTCTGCAAGCCCCATAAACCTCAAGCCTTAAGACACATTTTTGGTTGCTTAATTCAAAGCCATAAGTAGCTATTTTGACTGTTTTGCATGCTAGTGTAGGTCCATAGCTTATCTTTAATTTTCTGGCTTATTGGCTTATCCAAAGTGCCAAATTTTGATTCCTAGTTGTGCATTGTGCTTGTGTAAATATCTGTTATTGCTTATTGTCCTTTTTCTTTAGCTTAATTAGTTTAAAAATCCAAAAAAGAAAAAAATATAGCCTTTGTCATATTAAGCTTTCTGTCTGTTTTTCATTTGCTTTTTTCTGCTTATTTTTAAGCATTCATAAAAAGTCTCAGTTGCAAAAAGTGCTTAATTTTGTGTGTTTAACAAAGTTGTAAAAGAAAAATAAAAAAAATGATTTTCAAAAAAGGAGAGTCACAGGGGTCGAACCTGTGACCTCTCCCTTCTATAGTGAACGCCTCACAAACACACACCACAACCAACTGCCCTTGGGTCTTTCACATGTCATAGCTTGCACAATCTATATATAAAAGGGTTGTTTAGCCCGTTAAGCTTATAAGTTGTTTAAGCTTTTTCACAGCTTATTGCAATAAGCTGGCTCGTCCATTTTATTTTTCTTAGAATCCTCACAACTTCGGCTATTTTTTGTATTTTTTTTAGATTTTTATAAAATAGTTTAGTATTTTTTATAATTTATTTTCATTAAAAACTTTAAAAAATCATAAAAAATAAAATAAAAATCAGAAAAATATAAACTTTTTTTTAAAATTTTCTTTTATTAATTAGGATCTAGGGAAAATAAATTTGCATTTGTAGGGTCGTTTTTGCAAAATTTCACTTTTTAAAGAACGGGATTCGTCCCCGTTTTTTATTTGACTCGTTTTTGGTCTTAACGAACTCCGTTTTTAGTCTAGTTTTTTTTAAACTTCGTTTTTAGTCAAGTAGAATCTATTTTTAGTTTAAACATTGTTCTAGGGTTAAAATTGTAAAATTTAGGTTTTTGACCCTCGTTTTTCGTGCCCGTTTTAGGTTTTAAGTTATATAGCTTTCGTTTTTAGGTTTTATTTAATTGTTTTTGCATATTTAATTGTTACGAAATAGAAAACAATCATAATTTGTATAGTCAAACATTGATTATCATTGTCATTTGATTTTCATTCAAGCCTCGGTTGGGACTTAAACGCCCGGGAACTCATACTTCCGGTTACATATATATTTTATTTAGTGAATTTTGACTTCTTGCCTTGGTCAAAGGCAATTGGTTGAGTGTTTGCTTATATATTATATATATATATATATATATTATTGACGAATCAATATGTGGCGTCGTTGTAACCCAAATTCAAGCGTTTGTAGTGGGGACAAAGCTCTTTATAAAAGAGAAAGCAAAATAAAACTGAAAGGCTGGATATGCCTAAAGGATCAGGAGAGGAGCGACATTAAAGGAGAAGGAATGACATTTGAAGATTTCCTTCAAGTTAAATATGGAAATACAGACGTTGATGCCACTACCCGAGAAAGGAGGTATTACGAATGGGTTACGCAAAACTATGATTTCGAAAAAATTCCTCTTACAAAATATATTAACCCGTCTGATCCTAGCCCTAAACAAAAACAAAACCAAACCCCCGCAGGTCATAACACATACTTCCCTGATTTTCCTTATCTTCCTAAATCA
Source organism: Tanacetum coccineum (assembly GCA_026074375.1). Lineage (NCBI taxonomy): Eukaryota > Viridiplantae > Streptophyta > Magnoliopsida > Asterales > Asteraceae > Tanacetum > Tanacetum coccineum. The sequence goes on along the minus strand of BQNB010157598.1, from coordinate 5,357 downwards.
CAAACACAAAAGAACCGACAACCTCGCGGCGACTCATTTGAAGATTGGGTAAAGTTTCAGCAAGAACATTTTTGTGTCAGTAATATTCCTAAGTGTGAGTTGTGGGTGAAAAACAACATAAAACTCGAGATTAACTCAAAGAATTCAAAAGATGACTCGTACTCTATGTAGCTTTGGATCCTATCTGACAATACTTTGATTCCAGAAATCAAACAATTATGAAATGAATATAAGCTAAAAGCAGGGGGAAAAGGGTATGCTTTAGAAAAAGTATGTAAAACATGTGAAAAGTTTTATGATCCAGATAAAGAATGGTATGATGAAGGGTTTGAAGAAGAAGAGCTATGGCAAAACGAAATAGAAAAAGAAGATTATAAACTGCCTCTTGTTAAAAAGAAAACTTTTGAAGTTCAGCAATTCACCTTTGATAATAAGGAAACTTTCACCAGAATCAGCAAGCAAAATGAAGAAGTGTTAACTCTTGGGAGAGTCAATGGAGCAAGGTTTATGGAAAAGATAAGAAAGGAGATTAACAATGGAAGAAAGAATGAAGAAACGTAGATATAAGATAAGTCAAACTTATAGACTCGTTAATAAACAAAAGTGCTATTCGGGAGACAACCCTATCTTAGGATTTATTTTAATGCAATATTAGGTGGTTTTTGATTTCATAAGTTTTCCATTGATTAATATTAAGTTTTCTTTCTATCTGTTTTGGCGTAATCCTTGTGTTACACTGTAATCTCATTAGTTATGGCGTAACCTCTCGTATGGATTACGCCGTAACCATCTATCTTAAAAATAATTTTTATAATGAAAACTTAATTACAGCGTAACCAATACTATGGTTTACGCCGTAATCATACTTCTGCAAAACTTAATTTGAAAATCATTTCAAAAACCGTGTATACGTAAATAAACTTTGTGGGTATGTTTACTGTAAGCCCTCATGAGACTTCACTTATCCACTTGGGCCGCCAAGTGGTTTAAAAGGCTTGTTGCATGTGCTAAATGCAACCGTGATTCCTACGAAAGTGAGTTAGTTATTATTTATATCGTGTTATGTCTTTGTTTGCTAAGTGATTACAGGGATATGAGCTTGTTCCAAGAAGCTAAACAGGAAGCAATCGATGCTTCATCATTTCTTACAGGAGCATTACTTAGGGAGCTTTTTGTCACAATTCTACTCTTTCCTTTAAATTTTAATTATTTATGTACAATAGGGACATTGTACAATTCAAGTGGGGGGAGGGGAATAGAATTGCCACTTGACCTATATTTGCCTTCGATTATCTAGTTTAAATTGAAAATTTTGTTAAAATTAAAATTTTTGTCGCATTTTTCTTTCTAAACTAGAACTAATCTATGTCGAGCACACTTTTATCCATTATTCCATACGGTGAGGATATAGCCTTATTTATCCATTTTCATCCATTTTACATATAATTCACCAAAATATGAGTGTGCCGGTAGTATTGTAGACTTTAGAACTTGGCTTGTACATCATTTTGAGACCTAATTGGTTAGTGAAATAAACTGTTCAAGAAGACAACAATTTTAGGATTCACCAAATAGCCTATATGTGTGTTATTCGGCTTGTCGCATCGACTTGACGACCTCCCTGTGTAAAACCCTTATTTTGCATCCATAAAAATATGCAAAACCCCTTAGATCACCCTGTTTAGCCTATCCATGTTCTTAAACCCTATATGTTTGTGACACCATTACACCTTAGCCTACCCTTTAGTTTAATATTTCTTTGTGTTGAAATGACTGGCTACTTACATCCATGGTTCAAAAACATGATTCAGAGAGTTTTTATTGCTGTATACATTGCTGATCGTATGACGTGATCCCCCTAAGCATTACCACTTTCGATATTGTTCATCTCAAGTGGGGGGATGTATATTATCTATTTCTGGGAGCGGAAGTAGCATTTAGGTGGTACACAAGACTCTGCCTAGGTGCGAAGGCTCCTGAGGTCGGTTACGTATTATAAAACAGACTTTATAAGGGGAAAATGAAAACCCCTTGGTTATTGAAGTGGCAAAAATGACAAAGCCACTATGATATTTTGGTCAGCAGCTCCGCAACATCACATATTTTGAGCTGACCCACCATGATGATTATGATCGAGATTCTGCTTCAAAAGACTTGGAATATGGGTGGACAGTAGTTAGCCATGGATACCTTAGTTTTATTTGACTAACTTGTTTCGTGTTTACACCCGTGTGCATCATTTATCCTGCCCTTATTACACCAATTCACCTTATCACCCATTGTTGCCTTTAAGACTGTTTAGATCCTAATTCTACCTGGTGGAGATTTGTGTACTCTCCAAGCTTATGATAGAATACATACTATGACTGTGCGAATAAGTGACCACCCCGAAATGAAACACTTAGATTAGATGAGCGATGTGAGTGTTTGTTCCCTTTTTGAGAGGTGTTCGGCTCTGATAATTTCTAGCATAAGATAGATTATGAATTCCTTTTCATAAGTAATGTAAGCTTTCCATCATTCTTTTCATTTGATTTCATCCAATTTTGCTCCTAATCAAAATTGGGTGTTCTTTATTATTTTCATACTTTTTAGATTAAACTAGGAACTCTATAACTACAATGATTCCCGTAGTCATAAGAATTCAAACTTTTCATAGAATTGGAGTCACAAATTAGTTTTTTTGTTTCAAAATTTTTATAAACTATATACAAATTTTTAATTTTTTTAAAAAAAATCTTGAAACAAAAGTTAAAATACATTGTTGATTCCTGCCAAAAAACACGTTAAAGCCAATTCTACAATTGCCCCATACAAAACGCACATTCCTAAAATATAATACTTTTTTTCGAAGCAATGGATAATATGTTACAAAAATATAGGATGTTTGGGTTCGTTTCTAGGAACAATTATTAGAGTCAAAATGACCATCACTATAGTTTTGTCACGTGTATAAACACTTCACAAACTTATATAAGTCATCAAGATATATAATTCATATATATCTTGATATATCTTATAAATGGCGTAAAATAAAAGGGCTTTTGGTTTAATGCTTTAAAGCATGATTTTTAGTCAAAACAAATACTATTTAACTCTTGTCAAGTCATGAATAACAAACATATACATGTCCAAACAAAAATATAACACTTAATACATAATTTCGACATGCTTAGACAAATTTTATATTTATAAGGGATGTTTGGGTTATTGTCCCTTGATGTGGAAATATATACTAATATATTTTCTTCGACATCCCTAGATTAAGTCAAAAATAAATAAGGAACATATGGACACTTCTAAGGTTTTTACTTTTAAATCTAAGTAAATTCCTTGTCCTACATTTGTCACTTTTCAAAACTTTATTTTCCTTATTATATTTTCTTTTGTAACATTTTATGTTGTTGATTACTTGTTTAGGTGACAAAATGCCAAAAGCTACTACAACCGATATATCCCTCACTAAATCCTACATACCAAAAGTATCCAAAATTCCCGGCATCTCCCCTACCATTGCCCAATTATACAAACTAGATGAAAACCGCAACAGCACGAAGGCGTGTTGTTGATCAAGCTTACTACAAATCCAACAACATCGAGTGTCTCTTCAGAAACATTCGCTTCAATTGTCTTTTTCAAATCAACGAACCGATTGTTCCAAGATTTATTCTAGACTTCTATAGCCAAGTCACGGGTACACAACCGATGATATGGTTACCCTTGTTATCTTCCTTAATGATTCAACTACGAATTCATTGAACTCTTACTCTCACGCTCAATTTTCGGTCAAATCTCAAATTCCCATACAAAAAATACAATGGTCAAGCCGATTTTACAAACGGAATTGGAATCTTGCATGGCGTCTTGTGAGTATTCTCTAAACCGAGGACCATATGCACCGATCTTATCGACTCCCGGACCCATTACATTCGTCGACTTCTTGAATTGGAACGTGTCATGGTAGACCGTAATCTTAAAAAGTCAAACGGTCCTCCACAATTCCAATTCAATTCTCACCAAAGAATTAAGCCCCGACATGAAGCAATGGGAAGAGCTCATTAGAGAAAATGTGTTCGAACTAGGAAGACATCGAGATCATCTTCCCGCTTATTTTGCTCACATGTTGTATTGTGTTGTTGCCGAAGAACAATACAATCTTGCTTTTTTTTTGTCAAAAGAATCCAATGTGCTAGATATACTCCAACCGCTAATCTTTCGTATGGCATGTTTCTTACTCGTCTTTAACGACACATCATGGAAACATATCCTCATCTTGACAATGGCATTTATGACATTGTTGATCGAGTCATGCGCCTCTTGCCCTAAAACAAACTCGACGACCTCAAAGTGATCGTGGCAAGGCACGTCATTCTGTATCCTCTTCATCTTCTCATCATCAAGGCACGCCATCTCATCAACACGATGATGATGATGATAATGTCCAAACTTCTCGTGCAAGTACTCCATCTCCTACCACATACCTTAACTCTCTTGATCATCTCAACTACCAAAACTACCATATGCCTTTTGCTTTCGAACAAACCGATGAAACTCTCTTTGAACGACAAACCGTCTTGCTCAACCAAACGCAACAAATGCATAAGGAGATGTGTGGAAGTTTCAAATCTTTTGGAAAGGCACTAAAAGGAGTGTTTAGCAAGAAGAAGAAATGAAGACATAGGATTGAAGTGAGCTAGATGGCTAAGTGTAGTTTAAGACAATTTTTAACTTCATTATGTGTATGTTATTAACAACTTGTGTGGTAATCATCCGATGTATTTGGAAAGACTTATATGTTGGTTATTTTTAGGTACTTGTTTGCTATGATGACTTAAACATTTGGTTGTTTTATTAAATCAACTCGTTGTGCCACTTTGGTTTCATAATTTAATGTGTTTATTACATGTTATATGATTAAATATGCTCATAAAACTCAATAGGGCTTGCTGCAAATAAACCATCAAAACAGAAATACTCTCACAAAAAATCTAAGAAAAATCGTTTTTCTGTGAAAATGGAACTAATAGAGGGCGGCCCCTTTAATTCAACATGGGCGGCCCCCTTAATATTAGGGGACCGCCTTAGTATTTCACGGGTAAAACATTATTTTTTTCCACTTTTTAACTCTCTTTTACCTAGTCTCAGCTATCTTTGCCCAGAATGATCGAACATAATTTGGAATAATTTAAACTAGTTCAAACTTATTCCATTTTCAAACCATTTCATTCCCATAAATTCCCTCCAAATGATCATCTCCAACACACCATTTTCTTCATCATTCATCAACCATTATCAACATCCATGTCATCCACTAGAGCCTCCATTTCCAAAGCCTCCAAGAAACCAAAAATCAACAT
>BQNB010157597.1:0-15132 GCA_026074375.1 Tanacetum coccineum | reverse complement strand
ATGACAGAAAAGACCCAAGGGCGCTAATGGTTAAGTGTGTGTGGTGTTGAGGCGTGTGTGTGCTAAAGGGGAGGTCACAGGTTCAAACCTATGGCTTCCCTTTTTTTTTATTTTTTTATTTTTGAAATCTTTTTAGAAAAACTGAAAGAATGCCTTAAAATAAGCAATTAATCTAACTAGCACTTTTTATGAAACATGGAAATAAGCTTAGAAAAAGCAATTAAATGACAGATTGCTTAAAAGACTTTATAATTTTGAATGCTTAAACTGTCAAAGCACACAAGCTTTAATAAACTCAAATTATGACCAAATAAGCACTTAAGATCTTAAACCTAACTTAAAAAGCAAAACTAAACCTATAATAAGCAATTCCAACAGTCCATAAGCTTAGAAATCTAATAAGCATTTTGCTTGAAATAGTTAACCAAACAGCCTAAAGAGGGACTTTCAAGCTTATTTTTAAGCTTCTTAATGGATCCTTATGGAAAAATGACTTATAAAACTTTGAAGCTTATCCTACGAACTATCTAAAACAACAATCCAAAAGCATTTTGAAAATCAAATAAGCTGAGAAAAGGCTAATTGAAAAAGCTGCATAGGCAGTTTAACTATTTTTTTTTTGGTTTTTTCAAATTTTTATCAAAAGACAAAATGACTTTTTCAGTCTAAGATTTAAGCTAGAAAAAGTTAATGAAATTTAAAACTTAGTTTAAACAGATTAAGCTTGACTCCCAATAAGCTTGTAATTTAAAAATAAGACCACAAAACAACTTATAGCTAACTAGATTTGCTCTTGAATTTGGACTTTTAATCTCAGACCGTGAACTTAAAAACTTGACAGATTTATGACTAAACCAAATTAGACAAATGCAAACTTTAAAACAGATCTTTACCACTACTTTTAAGACTTATATTGATCATGAAATAGACATCAATTAGCACCCTAATAAAATCTAAACTAATAAGCAAAATTACCACATATTCAACTCATTGATTCAACAAACCTAAGTTTTGAGATTTAGACTTTTGAAACTTAAAACTACTAACTATTAGGCTAAGTATAAGCTTATTAAATCTGTCTTAGAAACCAAAACCAACTTTGAGCCTCTTTTGACCCATTTTCAAACTTATGACAAACACTCCTTTAAACTTAAAATTTCCATTTTTATACTACCATAGGATACATTAAGCTAAAACAGATGTAGTTATAGACAAATAAAGATCAAATAAGCAAAATCCAACAGAAATTAAGCACAAATAAGCACAACAATAAGCTGAACAAAATTAAGCTATTATTTTTGGATTTTTGACAAATTTACTTTAAAACTTAACTAATGTTTAAAACAGATTATAAAACACTTAAATCCAGAACAAATAAGCTAAATAAGAACATAATAAGCATTAACAAAGCAGGAATAAGCAAAACAGATTAATAAGCACAACAAGGATAATAAGTGGTTTTGATTTGAAAAATGGAGTGTACCTTAACCCCTTGCTCAAAACAGGAGTAATATAATCCTAATAAGCTCTAACCTACCCAGCTTATAAATAAGCATTCTAAGAACCCATAAGCTCATCCATGGCTAGCTTATCATCCAAGCTCATTTTTTTCAAACTGATTAACCAATCAAATGAGCTTAAATAAGCTTTGTAAAAGCTTATTTGTGCTTTAGAGAGTATAAGTGAGTAAGTACATCTTATTCTGAGCTTATTTAAGTGAATTCAAACAACATAATTGGAAATAGGTAAAATTGAACATGAATTTAAAAGTAAATGGAGATTTTATTAATATAAAAGAGTTACAATGCTTTAAAAAAATACAAGTAAAAATAAAGGACAATTAACTAAAATAAGCTAAAAATAAGCTAAAAAAGAGGATGCCTTGTGTGTGTGAGGATGCTCTATTTATAGCATGTTTCTGAATCTTCTAGGCCTTCAAGGGGCGTCCTAGTCCTCCAATCCTGACCATCCAACCATTGCTTTGGCACAAAGCAATGATTGGCACCCTTGGATCATGTACCAGCGCGATCAACCAATCAAATCCTCTAGGATCGTCATCGTGTACAACTTAAAACGTCAGGGCTTGTGTCATTGTACTTCTAGAAGGAGTGGAGAGCGTGTGGGAGTGGGGATTTTACCCTAGTTGTGGTTATGGTGAAAATGGGAGGGAAAAGGGTAAAACGATGATGAACAGTGAATTTTATTTGGGCGTTGACCCGTGTTTTGACTTGGGCTAGGGGTGAAACGGGTTTGGGCTTTGTCATATAATTATGTTGGGCTGGTTAGGGTTATAAGGTAAATGGGTTAACGGGGTTAAGGGTTTAGTTAAGGTTAAGGACTAACAATGCAATTGATTTAGGATTAAGAAAGGACTAACGGTGTAAGGTTTTAGGACTAATGGTGAAATTGTTTTAGGGTTTCTTTAAGGATAAAGGTTTAATGGGATTGGATTTTGGATACATTTGCCTTCGGCTTTGATTTCTTGTACTCTTTCCATTCCGTGCTTGGTTTTGTCCGTTTTGCTTTGTTTTTGTCCTTTTGTGCAATATCCGTTACCTGCAAGACATAATTCACAATACAAACGAATACAATGTATTTTTATATATTTATTAGTCTTTATTTGTCTTTTTAGCTCGTTTTATTAGGTAAAAGGTATGTGTATTTAAGCACATACCAAAATCCCGCATACTAAGCTATTGTCGTGTCCTTACGCAATGTCATAAATACAAATTTAGAAAACTAAAAATTTCACCCCCCAGACTAATTACTTAGAAAAGTAGCTAAGTGTTCATCAAAGGGTATTTAAGAAATCACTAGTTTTGACAAGCCCCCCGTTTATCCATTTTATGCATTCATTATTTATTCATTACATTACTTTACGGAACAAAAACACTAAAAGGATAAATTCATCGTCCTTGATATTTCACTCGCCCCAAACCAAGCTTAAAAACGAAATCATTGTTTAATACAAGTTAAGATGCTAACACTATTCATAAATGCTAATTGTAAATGAATAGCTACTTTCTGCTCCCTTATTCCTAAATCCTCTAAAGATTTTATTATTATTATTGGTGACAAATAAATTAAATCCTTATTCAAATAAAGTAAACCCGGTTTAGACCACAATTAGTTTGAAATCCTTTCCTAAAAAGATGATATGGTGAGAATAAGGTCTACATTAAGGTTCTAATTTCACACGATTTAGGGGTTATCCTTTTTATTTCATCCGAAACAACTCAACTACGAATCCAGAGATGGAGGCTTTATTTAGATAACCCCGAAGTAGAAATTTGGCTTTATTCTTCTTATTATTGCAACATTATTAAACCTCAGTCCTTTAAACAACTACCACATCAGTATGCGAGCCGACCATGGTCCAGGAGTCTTATTTCGACCTCGGCGATCCTTGACCTTTTTGAAGGCTACAACATCAGTTGTGAGCTGACAAGATGCAACAAACTTTTATCAGTCTCGGATTATTACTATGTGCCTTATTTAGAAGACTGCCACATCGGTTGTGAGCTGGCAAGAGGCAGTAAACTTTTATCAGCCCACAGTTTTTATTATTATTATTATTACCTCCACCCTTTAAACGACTACCACATCGGTTGTGAGCCGGCAAGAGGTAGTGGTCTTATTTTGGCTTCGGTTTATTACATAACTATTATTATTATAGCCAAATTTCAAGTCCTATGGTCTTTTAACAACTGCCGCATCGGTATGCGAGCCGACCATGGTCCAGGAGTCTATTTCCCCACAACACTGACAAAACCTCGATGTGTACCTTACTTTCACCAGAAGGAATCTCTACGAAGTGATCTAAACTAAGAATCGCAAAAACCAAAGTAACTTTATTTATTCAATAATTATATAACGTTTATTGAACTGATGGGAGCAAAAAGCCACAATTAACCTTTATGAGCCTTAAAGAAATCCAACTATTCTATGTTTAGCATCTAAACTTATACTCTACTCTATCATTTCTTGTTCTTCACAATTTAAAATTTCTAATAAAGAAACTCATGAATACTTAGCCTAATGAATCAAACTTCGCATATTTAAAATCAATTATGGGAACTTGCAAAGTCTTGACTTTTTAAAGCTAGACTTGCTTTTTATAGTTCCTTGTATAAAAGATTAGCAAAAATCAATCTATATAAAGTTAAGGAGAAAGCTAAGATATAAAACCGGTCGGGTCAAAATTTACTTTTCGTTCTCACCAATAGAAAACCTACATTCGTGTCAACTATTTTTTATTTTTCTACAACAATTTTATTTATTTATTTATTTATTATATATATGAATAATAAACTAGATATTAAGGCTTAAAATTTTATAATTTTTGTGGGAAAACAGGGTATGTGAGAACAACGGGCAAAGGTAGGTAAGATCATATCGAAGATATACCACCCCATACTAAAATTAAACGTTGTCCTTTCCAAAATAAGTCAGAAGATCGAAGGACCGGCAAATGGAGATAGACAGATAAGCATGGGTCTTCATGATCTTAAGGAATCCTGCAAAAACAGAACCACATACCATAGAAAGAAGCACGCCCCCACACTTGGGTTATAAAATCACACACTTATTTATTAAGAAAATAGAAAGAAGAAAAGACACGGGTTGCCTCCCGAGAAGCGCTTGTTTTTGTGCGAGTCTCTAGCTTGACTCTCCCCCATATCATCGATATATTAGGGATGAAACATGTGGAAGAGCAAATCTCAATCGGACTTTCATTCAAGATGTTTAGATAAACATTGAAGCACATGAAAGTTCCACTCCGATGAGATGCCATCGGCTCAAGACTAAAAACTGGAATGTCGGGGTCAAAAATGGTGTCTTCACTCCCGGAGGAGAGAAGAAAAGGATATTCTACCGGATAGGTGAAATAAGGAAGAAAAATTCAGATAACATATGTGAAGGAAAGATAATGGCGATCCTCAAAGGGTAATTTCGCATATGTTGGAGACAAAATTTTCTCTGAAATGCCGGGGTCGAAAATTTTGTCCTCGGTCATCAAATCATCATTATCAGGTTCATCATTTAATCTTCTTGGGTCATGATCTAAAAACACCTCGGGAGGGAGATTAGGGATAGTGTCATCAATAAGCAAACTCTCAAGATAGATTATATCTCCCTCCGAATCATGATAACCGTTCTCAATATCCGTAGAAATATCCATATCTAGAAAAGCATCGATCTCATTAATTTCGCCTCCTGGGTCGAAACACTCATCCTTATTAGCATCGAAAAGAGGTGTGACTAGTAAAGCCGGCTCATCAAGGTTAGAAATATAAGAGTCTTTACTCTCGATATTCTCTAACACCTCATCAAAAAGAGGATTTATGTCGCTAGAGATGTATTCGACATCGAATTCGAAAAGAGGGTTCGAGTAAATTTTAACTTTATCTTCCAGAACGTCCTCATCGGATAGTGACTCGTCATCACTAGAGGTAAAATCATCATTTGAATCGAAGAGAGGGTTAGAGAAAGTCACGGATTTTTCTTTAAGAATGTTAATGGGAGAGAAATCATTACACGAAGGTAAATCACAATCACTATCACTCCCGGATGCATCCTCGAACTCACTTGGGATTGGGACAAGGTCCTCAACACTAGACTTTATGAATTCGTCCGATTCTTTTTCGGGAATAGTGCTAAGTTCCTCATCCCCGATTATGAGAGAGTCCGTAATCGGTAAGTCGGGTGTGATTGCAAGTGACAGAAGAAGTTCAAAAATAATATCTCTCAAAGGAATAGAACTTTCCTCGTCATCGTCATCATCGTCATCATAGAAAATAGGAGGCTTCCAATATTGAGAACTAACTTTAGATGCCTGCTCTAGATGCTGAAGCTCTTTCTTTTTATTAATCTCAATACTCATTCCATTGAATTTACCTTTAAGCTCATCAATCATACTTTCACATTCCCTTCTAAAACGAATATCTATTTTCTCATTACGATAATCTTTAATCTGTAAGTCATTACTTAAACTTAACATTTCATCTAAATAATGTTGCTTTAGATCCTCCATATCTTGGATACTCATTTCTTGAAGAGGTGATTGATCGATGCTAGCCGCCTGCTTTTGTTGAAGAAACTTTTCACAAAATGATCGCATCATGTTGAGAAGTTCTTCCCATCAACCGGAACACATCTTTACTGATAAAAACGTCTTTTGATGGTTTATGGAATACTGTGGGGGTTGGTTAAAACCGGAATAGTGAGGCTCAAATAGTTTTGATTCATCGGTTGACATTGAAAACTTTCATGAGGACCCCCACAGTTTTCACAGCAAAGATATTATTGTGGAAAACTCGGTAAATTTTGTGGATAAAAATTATCACCTAAGTTTTGATTGTAACTCGGTTCCTGCTCATAGACAAGCGGGAACCATGGTGGACAATCATAACCATGGTGACAATCATTCCCACATAATTCACACGAGTATGATTCGTATTGGGGTTGTGGAGGTTGGTAAGAAAAATCGGGAGGATTATCGAAAGAATTCGGATGTGAATCATAAATGAATGAATTTCCGGTTCTTGAATTGCAAAACTAACAAAATCTATCTCTAAGATTATTTCCACACCATTCGCAAGTACACCGTCGATAAAGTAAACCATTTAATGGGCCTCCACACCCGTAGCAACCACATTGGTTGAACGAAGACATAAGAATTAAACAAATTGGAGGTTTAGAAAAGGATTAAATTAAAAAGTATTAAGAAAATAGAAGAAATTATATTTTTAGATTTTTATAAAGATAATAAAAATAAAAATAAAAATATTTTTGAATTTTTAAATATTTATAAAAAAAGGAAAAATAAAAATAAAAGAAAAAATATTTTGGATTTTTTAATAGTTTTTTATTAAGTACGAAAATAAACTTTCCGAAGAAAGGATCTTCAAGGCATCAACTTAGAAACAACCCTGCGAAAATCTACACCTCCCCCGCAGCGCGGCGCCCTTTTAGATATATATAGTAGATATATATATATATAATATATATATTTATATATATAATATAATATTATATATATATAAATATATATATATAAAAATATATATAATGATTATATATAAATATAAATATATTATCAATATATATATAAAGTATGTCCCGTTAGATAAGAAATTACTTTATGAAAATTAATAGTCTTAATCTTCCGAGAGTCCGTATTCCCACTGCGAGAGATGAATTGAAATCCATGTTTAATGCTTTTGAAGAAAAATGTTTGATTGTCTTTTAATTGATTTTGGTTTAAAAACTAATTTAATACTAAGAAAATTAAACTAATTTTATTTCTAGAATTATACTAAACACTTAAACTACGAGAATTAAGCTAAAATGAACTAAAAGATTTATAAGACGAAAATGTTTGCTAAGTGACGTGAATAGTTCATTAAGTGTGAATTAAGGTTCATTAACGAATTAATTTCTTAGAAAAAAATAACTTATCTCACAAAAAACGTTTGTTTAGTTTAATAAAAACCTCTAAAAGATCTTAATTACAAGATGTGTAAGTTTTAACTATTTTTCCGGATTTTGCCCATTAAAAACATTCAAACTACAAATCTAAATAATCAAATATTATTAATCAACTAAACCCTTTTCAAATCCACACTTAATTCCTTAATCACAATATCACTTAACAAGCACTAATTAAACTACTCACTATGCATAATTATCAAATAAGCAAAGCAAAATATTTTTAATCTAAGCTACACTAATTAATTAAAAAATGATAGGAAATTGAACCTAATTGAAGAGCCCCAAATAAACGAAAACCATCCGATTTAATTAGCTAAAGAAAATATTCAAATTCTATCTAGCTTATTAAACTCGTAAGCTCCGCACCTCATGAGTTGACTGGTACCAAAAACGCAAAACAAACACAAAACGTTATTTAAAAACAGTTACAACAATTCAAATTGCAAGTTCTAATTTACTCCTATTCTAACGAGACAAAGCCCAAATGATTAATTTTAAAAGACAAAAACGAAAAGCCTAATTCCCGACCCAAGAGATTCTACAAACCAACGTGGCCTAAATTCGCATACTAAGACCCGAATAGCTCAATTGTTATAGATCCCATAACCTAGACAGAACTTAACTAATGGTGAAAATAAACAAACTATAATCTAAAAAAACTTAGACATATTCAATAAGCAAACTCCAAAAAAGGACCACACAGAAACCCTTTTAATCTTAAACAATGTATTTCCAAAACTTATAATCGAAACAACAGTCACTTAAAACATAAACTACCCAATAACTTTAAAATAAGTGAATCGAATAAGCTCTTAGAAAGCTTCTTAGATTTCTAAATGAAAAAAACTAAACCCAAAAATAAGCAAATGCTTATTTCGACTTGATATAAGTTCAAAACCAAACCGTAAAAGCTATGAAAAGCTTATACAATGAAGTGATAATAAGCTATAAGAAATTCTTAATCGAAATAAAGTCTCAAAAAAAACTATTTTAGAGACTTTAATTTGAATCGAAACTTATAAAATAAATAAAGATGATAACGAATAAGCTTTGTAGGCTTATTCGATCTACACTCCTTTCTCATATAAGCTGCGAAAATAAAGCCAAACAAATCTTAAAATAACAGGGCCCCTTTTATAATTGCCATCAAGAGCTCGAAATAGAAGAAAATAATCCACGAGTAATAGCACTTTCCAAGCACACCAATAATATTAACGATAGAAGATCTTTGATACATAAACTAAAAGGTAAGCTTGGAAAACAGCCATTAACATTTAAGCATTGAATATGCAACTGCTTAACTCCAATTCAGCTAAAACGATAAGAAATAAGCTAAACTAATCCTAAATCTACACTAAACTAATTTTTCTAACCTAAAACCTACCAAGTTCAAATTGAGGGGAGCGTTTTTGGTTTATTAGGGTAGGTGAGAGGTAAATTAGTAAAAATAATTCCAAACCATTTGGGAAATAAAGTAGCCAATCATATGTGTCCTACATTTGGCGTTGCCTCGATCGCCAAAATTTTTGCAAACCAACAATTGAATGGCACGTGTCTTTTATTTTAGGTTATGCTTACATCTGTACGCTTCATTTAGGATCGGTCCTATTTCATTTTGCAAAAATGACTGAAATTGTGAGTTGCACAAATAGGCTCCCCGCAATGGCTACTTCTTCTATTCGTCCTCATCCAATCACCTAGTGGAGCCTCACGTGACTTATTTCTATTTAATTTCAAGAGCACAAGATCTGATGTCACTTACTACAAAATAACAGATTTTATACATTATGTATTGGGTTTGAAATGGGCTTATACTCATTTGGGCTGGTCCGCCCCGTTAAGTGGTTACGGGCTGGTCCAATATAGATCCATAGGTGTGCACCGGTTGGACTTGTTTCCCCTCATTCACTTTTCCAATGGCATGGTTCGATAGTACTTATATAATATGACTTTAGTATTGATTCATTAATAATTAACACTCATGATTCAAACAAACCATAAATTCCTCTTTTTTTTTTTTGTCATTGCTTCAAAACCATATTTTTTTTATTTTATACTGCATAAGTACGGAGACATAAAAATACCAACATACATATATCAAGATAATTAAGATATTATAGTAATTTTAGTCCCATCAACCACGAGTAGATATACCCCCACGGGAAACACCAAATTAGAGTTATATAATGTGCCCAGCCTTCTACTACGCTGACACCAATGGCTTACCGTCCAGCTTTTCACAACAACATAATCGTGTAATAGGTGTTAGATAAGAAATGCCAGGCCGGACGGTTTTTTTGAACCCGGCAACCCCCAAAACACTAATACGAGCATAAGTAAAGCACATATATGGATGAAACAAGCTCCCCTCGTATGGTATGACAAGTTACTTCGTTCCTGATATCCCAATACTTCTCCACAAGGGCTCAGTGGTAATCCTACCTATGTTCATACGTAAGGAAGCCAAGGATTATTGCTGGTACACGTAAATGTCATGATAAAATCATTAGCTTGCCAATTACACCTGAGCGATAAGTGACACCTAAATTACAAAATCCATAGTTTCATCGAGTCTATAAATGATGATCAAAGAAGGCAAAACTCTCATAATTTCAGAAGGACTTACATCAATTTTCAACATACCCTTACGAGTCATCTTTATACACCCCGTACACCATTCTTGCCCTTGTAGATCCCTTTAAAGAAATACGAAATAGACTCTTGTGAACCCATTGTAGAACACCCATCGGGTGGAGAAATGCCCAATTGGAAATAGGATAAAACAGATAGAAGTTAGTTGATCCGGTCCCACATCGTGGCATGATATGGCACCCTCCATTATCACACCAGCCATTATTACCTGACCTACAATTTGCTATAACCCTGTTTTGACCCGGTATCAGCTAGGCCTACCAGAAAACCCATACAGTGCGGTCAAAAATGACAATATATGGTATCTGAATAAGGTACTCGTACGAAATCGGGGACTAAGGTATGCCGAAGGATTCTTACATTGCACTAGACAAATTTGCAATGCGGATCATTCCTGGGAAGTCAAGATACACGCCGTAAGCACATCAGTTAGATCTGCATGTACTAATGTATATAGACTTGATACATTGACATAACACAAGGCATGCAAAAGCTGCGGCAATCCAGTATAGACCTGAGAATAATATTGCTATTATCGGGAATGTATAGTCACAAATTCTTTTGGATGAGAGTCACAGCTAAGATACCGACTATGGCCTTGGATTTAATAAATTCCCAATGTACTGTGATAAACAAAAGCGCTATTGCCTTAAGCTGCAACAAAGTTCAACATTCCAGTCGAAGCATATAGATATCCAAAAAAAAAAAAATTTTTATTTTTTCACTTTATCAAGGAGCATGTTAAAATGGGCGATATGAACATTTACTTTGTCAATACGGAGTATCAACTAGCGGACATCTTCACAAAAGCCCTTGCAAGAGAAAGAATTGAATTTCTTATCAACAAGCTGGGAATGCAGAGTTTTAAGCCGGAGACTCTGAAACAATTGGCAGATGAAGTTGATGAATAAGTGGTGGTAACTATTCAAATAATTCCATAACATATGTATATATATTAAAACCATAAAAACCAAAAAGATTTTTCATTTTTCAGGAAAGTTTTATAAAAACAAAATACGAAAATATAAAAAATTTAAAACCAAAGAAAAATTAAAAAATGAGAAAAATATAAAAAGAGGTAATAATGGCATGTCTTCTGAAAATCAATAACATTTACGGTCTTAGAAATGTCATTCAATAATGATACGAGCGTAAATGAAGTTCGAGCAGGAAAGATTCAAAATGTTTTCAAAACATGACCATGCAAAGGCTTATGATTACTTTGCATCACAACCCGTGCTTCCTATATTCCATAAGTGTACGTGTCAGTGCGCTTATGAGTAAAAATAAGAGAAATCTTATTTGCTATGGTGTTTGTTTTTTAAAATTAAAACATTGCTTCATCAGAAAATGCTTTTCAAAGACATTTGACCAACTCAAACAACGACTACAGCTCTTTAACTAGAAAACGGGTCATTGTTTGAGGGGGAGAAAATGTCAAATATCTTCTCATAAAAATGATGAGGGATTAAAGAGATCAAGGTTTTAAAAAATAATGGAATATCATATGTAAGGATAAAGTTAATTAAAGTTTTAGACTTATTGTGTGCCTTATAAGATATTTGTTATAAGCCCTAGGGAGTAAGTGTGCAAATACAAGTTTTTTTGTGGAATGCTAGGTAAAAACATTAGGGACTATTTGTGCCATTGTTAAACCTTTATTGCCTTATAAAACTTAAGAGTGAAAAATAAACAGAATAAGAAACTTGAGGGGTCAAATGTGTCAAAAACAAAAAATGTTTTATAACATCACTCTTCCCCCCGTCTCTTTACACACACCAACACACACACTTAGAAATTTTTCCCTCCCACACACACATTCAAATCGCCATCTCGTGTTCTCCTTTTTTAGTCGTTAACAAGCTTAAGGTATATCTAATAATTTGTTCTACACTTCCTAAACATCACATACCTTGAAGGAATTGCGATTTCATCCATTTTTAAACTCGAAAACCCTAATTTTTGAAAATAGGGTTTCTCAAAATCCAGAAAAGTGAATAAATCATTCAAATTGAAATGAGGGGCTTTGATTCTATTGGAGTGTAAAACACTTGGTTAAAATAGTTTTATGTGTAGTTAACATAGGAATGAGATATGGTTGAATACGTGGTCGAAAATTAGGGTTTATAAGAAATATTGTAAAAAGCTAATGGGTTTTATGTTATGGAGCTTAATACCACTTTCTTAAAATGTTTTGTATGTCCTATAACACCATTTGATTTATTGTTCTATAGAGATTGTATATGCTAAAGTGTTAAAAAGTTGCTCATTTTTGTTCTTTATTGTTGTGTATCTTGTTTGAAGTCGTTCTGAATACTATACTCTTGCTAAGATTGCTATACAAACATGTCTAAATGCTTCAAAACATCTTAAGTATGCAAGTTTCACATGAACCGAACAACTTGTTGTACTCAGGAACCGAACAACTGAGTACATTAAGGAACCGAACAACTATAGCTATTAGGAACCGAACAACTTAGCTGTTAGCAGGAACCGAACAACAATAGCTATTAGGAACCGAAAAACTTAGCTGTTAACAGGAACCGAACAACTGTACTTATTAGGAACCGAACAACTTAGTTGTTAGCAGGAACTGAACAACTGTAGGTAATAGGAACCGAACAACTCATTTGCTAATTGGAACCGAACAACTTATTTGTTAGTAGGAACTGAACAACTCATTTGTTAATAGGAATCGAATAACTCATTTGTTAATAGGAACCGAACAACTCATGTGTTTCAACGAACCGAACAACGTAATTCTTAAGGAACCGAACAACTTGATTCTTAAGGAACCGAACAACATGATTCTTAAGGAACCGAACAACTTGACTCTTAAGGAACCGAACAACATGATTCTTAAGGAACCAAACAACTTGATTCGTTTAGAAACCGAACAACTAGATTGATTTTAGGAACCGAACAACTTTCTTCTTTAAGGAACCGATCAACTAGTTTATTAAGGAACCTAACAACAAGTTTTTCCTTAGAAATCAGTTTTTTGTTTAAAGACCAAACACACTTAAGATCAAATTTCTAATATAAAAGGCGATTTAAAAACTTAATTAGGGAGTTAATTAAACTTGGTTAATTAAACACTCTAAAACAAGTTAAGTTGGCTTAAGTTGTCATTTTTAAATGGATAACTTAATAAGTGCAAAAAGTCTTAAAGTTCCTAATTCTTAAGAAACGTTCACATCATGAATTAACTTTTCGTGCTCAATCAAAAGGTCTCTATAGTATATTGTATAAAATTGGTTGTACATAAACTGTATTGATCCTATCTTAGCAGAATCATAGACAACACAAGAGCTCAGCAAAAGGCACTGGATGATGAATTAGTCGCCCCTGCTGACCGTCTTAAGATAGGGAAAAGCAATCTTCGACTAAGCTCAACTCTTAAATCCAAGGAACCTACTCTTCAAGTGGCATTAGATGCTCTCAAACTCACTCCATTCTACAATGCATTTGAGATCTCTGCTGATGTACATAAACTGTATTGATCCTATCTTAGCAGAATCATGGATACAACAAAAGCACAGCAAAAGGCGTTGGATGATGCTCTTGTTGCACCTGACTGTTAATGTTGACAACTTCAGAGATATGCTCAAGATTTGCCCTAAACTCCCAGGCTAGAAATTTGAAGAACCTCCATTTGAAGAAGAGATACTCTCTTTCATTAGAGATCTTGGACACACTGGTAAGATAAAGGTCTTATATGATGTCAATGTTAATCACTTGCATCAACCATGGAGATCATTTGCTGTTATCATCAATAAGTGTCTAAGTGAAAAAACTACTGCTCTGGAAAGTCTTCGCCTATTACGAGCTCAAATCCTTTGGGGAATGTATCATAACAAGAATGTTGACTATGTCTATAACTGTGGGAAAAACTTAGGTATCAAGTGGAATACCAAGAATCATAAAATAATAATGACATATATTATCCACGCTTCACCAAAGTTATTGTAGACTACTTCATGGCAAAGGATCAGGCAATACCAAGGAGAAACAAGATGTTTTGGCACTATGCCAGGGATGACCTCATGTTCACCACAATAAGAGTCATTTCTAAACATCAGAACACACATGTATACGACGCTATTCTCCCTCAGCACTTAACAAACCAAGCCATGTTGGAGTCCGAAGCCTACAAGACTTACCGTGCTTATGCTACTGGTGAAAAGACTCCAAAACTAAAATCTACAAAGAAAAAAGCTGATTCTGAATCATCTCCCACGATGAAGCCTACTCAAGCTTCTAAAGGAAAAAGAATCAAGACTTCAGCTAAGGGAGTTATACCTGCCAAGAAGAAGCAACCAACAACAAAGTCAAAAGGTTTAACGGTGCTATCTGAGGTTGCTTTGACTAAAGCTGAACAGATGAAGATTGCTCTTGAAATAAGCAAGACACAACAACACAGCTCTCATGCCAGTGGTTCAGGTGTAGATGAAAGAACTGGTGTCACACCAGGGGTTCCTGATGTACCTTCTTATGATTATGAGGCTAAGGAAATCTCTTGGAAGTCCAGTGATGAGGAAGATGATGATAAAGTAAACATGGGAAATGATAATGATGACGATGCTGATAATCAAGATGATGTTAATGAGCAAACTGATTCAGACAATGATGGTGATGACTTTGTTCATCCCAAGCTTTCCACTCATGATGAAGAAGATAAAGAAGAAGAGGATTCACATCCGAGGGTTCATACACCTTCTAATTATGAATCCACTGATGATGAAGAAATACAAGGTCCGAATGTTGAGGGAGAAGAAATGGATGAATAGGATACAAATGAAGAGGATGAATCGAATGAATTATACAGTTCACGTAAATCTAGAGGGAAGAGATACTGAAATGACAGATGCTCCACGTGCTATCGTTCAAACTACTCAAGTAATAGAAGACACTCATGTGATCATAACACCGGTCAATCCTAAAGCTTAACAACAAAGTTCTTCTGTGTCATCTGGCTTCATTTCT
>BQNB010157596.1:0-15132 GCA_026074375.1 Tanacetum coccineum | reverse complement strand
TTCTTTACTAAAGAGTGGAATGAGTTGATCAATTGTAATGGATTATGTAACAAGTATAATGATTAAAGAGTATATAAAAGATAAAATATATGTGAGAAAAATATTTGTCAAGAGTTGTATAAAATAAAGGAATGAGGTTGGTATTTATAGGCAACCTTTTGAAATTCAAATCTGTCCCAGGGGAACAAGATGTGCGACCCATGGATCCCCCATCTCCTGGATCCGTCAAGTGCTTTTGGTTGATCCGTGGGTGGATTTGAGACAAAATTTATCATTTTGTGATTAACTCAAAATCTATACAAAATATTATTTTGTACTTATTAAAACTAGTTTAATGGATTCTTCTAGAAGAAAATATTTCTTATCACCAATAAGGAAAGATTTTCTAGATTTGGGAAGATTTGGAAAGATTATTTCCACTTATAGTTAATCTTATTTTGTCTTTCATGATTAATATAACTAGCTTATAATTAATCATGTGTTAGCTTAAATCATTTGATTAGAAAAGATTTATGCAAATGATAAAATTTTTCTTTGATCATTAACTATGTTTAATAATGCCATATTCATACCTTAAGTGATTTTTCAGCGTCAAGTAAACTTTCGACTAAATAACTTGTTTACATAAACTTTTACGTAGCATGACATTATATTTGTTATTATCAAAACATGAAGATCATTAAATATAAATGTCGTTTTTGCGCGAATATTTGTATTAACAATTGTCACTATGAATACTTTGAAGTATCACTCTGATGTTCTGGAAAAATCATAAGGATAATGCGTAGGACTCTTAAGATTTCACTTGTTTTCACAATGTATGAAGAACAAGTGTAATTGGATAGTGTCCTAATGAGATTTATGGATGATCTCTTTATGGCTCTAGATTCGATAGTGCATTTTGGTTTTAGTAATCGAAGGCTGGAGTAGACTGCCACCTTTTCAATACCAACTAACTCGGAGTAAGAAAGTCGATAGAAATGCGTTTATCTTTGTGATAAATGTAACAAAAGTATTTTTAGAGACCTTGAGTGGCTAGGGAGGGTTGTGTATTGCATCACTGGGTCCATGATGTCTATCTTCAATACCAAATAACATCTTAGTGTTTTTGATAGCATATGTATTGACCCGGTTTCTGCCTAAGTGTATGGAGGGCTTCTTTCTTTACACCCTTTATCCTTACATTTCTTTTTCATTCTTCGACCCCTTCAATGCTTACCAAGACTTCATAACTAGCACCTTGTTGGGTTAGTTCCAATACTAGCTCTGTCTTAGTTGGCATTATACCCTTTTCTCAATTTACTCCTTTTATCAAATCATACCTAAGGACTTTCTAATTGAACTATTGGAATGTCCCTGGGTAGATCCCTTTAGTTTTGGCTGGATCATGGAATGAATACCTATCCCTAACCACCTTATAACTCTAATAAAGTAAGTACATGGTCAGTCTTTTGGGTATTGTTCACATTGCCTTAAAACCATTTAAAAAACTCAATCAAGGTACTTGTGATCTAAAACAAAACATTTGTACCTCGATAGTTTTATCTTTCAAAAAAAATGCTCCCTCTGCATATGTGCATCGATATTCGAAAGTGTTTTGCACATATGAGGAAGAAGCTAAACTTGAGTCAATAGGATCACGTTATCATCCTTATATTTTAATCGCATTTTCTCCCTTTATAAAAAATGTGAAATATTTTGATATTTTAGATTACAATTGATTTAAATATGTTTGAAAACTGTTTGGGGAGAAAAAATGTTCTGATTATTAGCAAGCCTTATTGGGAACATTTTTAATGCTCCCTCTCAATTATTTAGGGATATATGATATAGTGTTGAGTATATTGATTTGAAAGATCTTAAATTTACTAATAAATTCTTGAAAATCTGTACTCAAACACTATATATATAAAATGATTAAAGATCCAAGTGTTTTATGCTCTTCGAAAGACAAAAGTTAGAAGAAAAAAGAAATGATAAAAGGGCCCAAAAATTCCAGAATGAGGACCGCACAATCTTTTTATGTGTGCCCGCCACATATCTTAAAAACCAACGAATTAAATGAAGCCATTAAAGACATGAAGTGCTCTGGTTTTCCAAGAATGTATGCCGAACTTTCCTTCAAAGCATTAATGGCATTATTCCACCGACATAGCTAAGTAAAGCCCACACTTTTTATAAGTCACGAACTTCGACCGCCTAACGCAGCCTATAAATAAGAGAACGGAAATCAGCCTTTTCAACACACCTTCTATACAATTCCTCTCCATACCAATTCTCTCTAAATCTATGGGAGTTTAAGTATGAAGAAAATCCCGTCGAAGACTGAAGAACATTATAGTAATTAGTTATATAAGCGTATATTTGATTCGTCGACTTAGTAACGAAGGGTTGTGTTCAATCCAATACGTCAATCCGATTATTGTATGTATTTCTTGATTCTCTACTTTACTTTGTTATGAACACCATATCCATGAGTGACTAAGCTCCTTATGTCTACTCGATGATGTTAATATAATAAATAAGTATTTGGTGTCATTACGATCTTATTTAATCTTAAGGTTGTGTTGAAATCCTATAGTGTCTAATCTTATCAACTTTGTTAATCAACTTTGATTGTATACACATAACGGTATAGGTCGAAAGACCCGTTGTGTGCTATATTGTTTTAAAGATTTGTCTACGGTCTTTATCGTTTGGTTGGAGAAATCCACTTACGTTATTTGATAATCAAAATAGATTTGACATAATAGTAACTTGATTATTTGCATGACGCATCTGATTAAGTTAACTAATATAAGTCTTAAGTTAAAACAAGTTAATTTGTGAAGACGTTTTTGACAAAAAAACCTTTTTATAAGTTAAGTCCTAAAAATCGAAGATCGTAATCATTACTATTGCTTATGAATTATATGAAACTAACCGAGTAGTCATTCTCCCTTATTATTGAATCCATCATCAATCATATATCATCTAAAAAAGTCTTTAAGTTTTGCCT
Organism: Tanacetum coccineum; assembly: GCA_026074375.1. NCBI lineage: Eukaryota > Viridiplantae > Streptophyta > Magnoliopsida > Asterales > Asteraceae > Tanacetum > Tanacetum coccineum. The sequence continues at coordinate 12,134 of BQNB010157596.1, read as the reverse complement.
TAAAACTTTTGATTATACGAACATAATCAAATCCTTATGGACGATCTGGTCTTACCTAAAATATTATACTACCTACGTGGGTTATACTTTTACCTGTGTGTTTCCACTTAATAATCGGCAATTCTAGTCTTATAAATTTAAAGATTTGGAAATATATCAAAGTTTTTGACGTCATTGCCAGGGATTTTAAAATGTTCTATAATCATCTCTTGTTATCTTTTAAAACAAAATTAATCGCTTTTTCCTCCTAAAAATCAATTTGCTTGGTTGCTGTAACTCTCGTTGCAGGAAGTGCACTACACTTTCTGCAGTCAAACATTTTTTTCTCTTAAAAACGTTCTCTAAATCATCCAACAGTTCACTTGAGAGTAGACACTGCTTCAACTTAGAAATTTATCTGAACCCATTATCTGACCTGAACGTCCCCTGAAATCGTAGACATTCCGTACGAACGACACAGGAGAGGTCCCTTTCAAACGAAGAGACGAATGACCAGCACAACCAAGAAGTTTATACCTTGCCATTCTTGAAATAAACTATTTCCATCACTTTCTTGATATCGTTGAAAAGTACAATCCAATGGATGACGAACCTATATGGGCTGCTGACCGTGTTGTCGCTCCGACTCCCAGTTCCGCAATTACCATTCCGAAAACCGCAAACGAATTCACCATTAAGGGTAACCACTTGAATCTCGTCAAAGGAAACCAATTTGATGGTAGAATAAAAACTGATCCGCACAAACAAATTCACGAATTTCTTGGAATATGTGATATGTTTAAATATAGAGACACCAAATATGAAGTCGTCCGCCTAATGATGTTTCCCCTATCACTCACGAGTGAAGCAAAATCTTGGCTTGACGAACTCAATGAAGGAACCATCAAAACATGGGATGAACTTCACATCGCCTTTATAAGTTGATTCTTTCCCCAGCTTTTTTCGATCAACTCCTCGGAGAAATCCGACTTTTCTCAACATGAAAACGAAACCTTAACCGAAGCTTGGCTCCGTATGAAAGAAATGCTCAGAAATTGCCATGGTCACAATCTATCCAAAGGAAATATCATTAAAATCTTTTATAACGGTCTCAACGAAATAACCAAGAAGCTCTTAATTCCGCAACTGGTGGAATTTTCCTCTAAAAACACCAAACCAAGCTTATCAACTCCTCAAAGACAAAGTCTTACTCAAGCTTGATTGGGCTAAAAACCAAAACATAAAATCTTCTCTAAATAAGATTGTTGCTTTCGCCGATGAAGGTAGCAGTAACTCTGATACTGACAAAATTATGACTCGAATGGATGCCATGACCATGAAAATGGACGCTCAGTACAAAGAAATGCAATCCCGTTCAAATCACTTGATACCCGAATATGACGAAGATGACAAACCTATGTCTCCTGAAGCAGAAGCAAAATTCATCAAAGCCTTCCACACCTCGATTTACATATGGCTATATCGCGACCAGTAGACCGCGATAATTATAGCGTTTCAAGCGAAAGAAAACTGATTATAATCGGACAACTATCAATCCAACTCTAATGATAAACCCGACCTTTAAAAATAGTTAAGCGAATTCATAAAATCTCACACTCGACCAATTCTTTTGTCAAAGATACTTTTATGAAACTAAAAACTAAATTTGAAACAACAACCAAAAATCATCAAGCCTTAATCCAAAACCTTGAAGCAAAATTCGACAGATTAGCTGATAAGCAATCTGGTCGACCTTGTGGATCTCTTCCTAGTAACACTCAACCAAACCTAAATGGTAGCTCATCAAAACCTTACCAACCACCACAAGCTCGAAATGAGCATGTAAATATCGTATTTACACGGAGTGGTAAATCCTATGATCCACCCACCAACCCAAATGATCAACAAAATTCTGAAACTCTTAACAATTTTGATAGTGAGGTTGAAGAAGAAGAATCTACACCTCAAACGAATTCTCAAACTCGAAAACCGGTCAAAGAAACTCTGATACCTAAACTATACAAACAAAAGATTTCATATCCTCAACGCCTTCGAAAAGAGAAAATGGAAGCCAAATATTCATCGACATGATTCGAGCCGTTCGAATCAATGTACCTCTTGTTGATGTTTTAGCAAGAATGCCGAACTATGGCAAATTTCTCAGAACTTGTAAGCAATAAGCACAAGCTTAAAAAAATCTCATCTGCTTTCCTATGCGATGAAAGTTATGCTATGATCCAAAACAACGTGAAGTTTCCTTATTCCCTTCACGTTTAAAGATTAGCAAAGCTTTCTCATGCAATGCTTTAGCTGACCTTGGTGCTAGCATTAATCTCATGCCATACTCTCTATACACTAAATTATATCTTGAAACTCTCAAACCTACTAAAATGAGCGTAAGGTTAGCCGACCGATTATTCCAACACCCTATTGGAATAGCTGAAAATATGCTCGTTGAAGTTGGTAAATTCACCTTTCCTGTGGATTTTGTTATTCTTGAAATGGAAGAAGACAGTAAAGTTCCTCTAATCTTAGGGAGACCTTTTCTCCATATTGTCAATGCAATAATTCGAGTAAAACAAAAACAACTCAATCTTGGAGTTGGTACTGAATGAATGACCTTTCAATCGATTCTGCAATGTAACACTATTATTCAAATGATGATACATGTTTTAGCATTGATGTTATAGATGAAGTCTTAGAAAAAGATTTCGATTCTCTTCTCGATGAAGGGAGTGAAATTCTTTATTCCATCGAGGGAACTATTCTTGAAAAAAAATCTTTGATGAATTTGATAAATTTATGGCTATGAATATCGAAGAAAACTATGAATCTGAATCCAAATCCGAAGAACCGCCATTCAAAAAGATTACTTTTAACACCGATTATAAAATCAAGACATCTATTGAAGAACCTCCTTCGGATCTTGAACTGAAACATCTTCCCAATCATTTGGAATATGTATTCTTAGAAGAATCCTCTTTTCTTCCTGTAATCATATCATCTCAGCTTTCTGAGCAAAACAAAAGTAAGCTCATTTCTGTTTTAAAAAGACACAAGCAAGGCTTTACTTGGAAAACAACATACATTCTTAGAATCTGTCAGTCTTTTTGTAAACATAAAATTCAACTCTTAGAAGACAAAAAACTAGTTGTTAAAAAACAAAGACGATTAAACCCAAACATGCAAGAAGTAGTTAAGAAAGAAATCATTAAACTTCTCGACACTGGTATTATTTATCCAATCTCTAATAGCCCTTGGGTAAGTCCCATCCACTGGGTACCCAAGAAAGGTGGTATTACAGTTGTCATAAACGAAAAAGATGGACTTGTCCTAACAAGAACCATTACGGGTTGGAGAGTATGCATCAATTATCATAAACTCAATGAAGCAACCACAAAGGACCACTTTCCTTTTCCATTCATGGATCAAATGTTAGAAAGACTCGCAGGAAATATATATTTCTGTTTCCTTGATGGTTTTTTTGGATATTTTCAAATATCAATCGATCCAATGGATCAAGAAAAAACAACCTTCGCATGCCCTTTCGGAACATACGCTTATAGGCGAATGCCTTTCGGTTTATATAATGCTCCTGCTACTTTTCAAAGGTGCATGTTGGCTATCTTTCATGACATGATCGAATAATCTGTAGAAGTATTCATGGACGATTTCTCCGTCTTTGAAAACTCCTTCGATAAATGTCTAAACAACTTCGATAAAATGCTTCAACGTTGCAAAGATGCAAATCTTGTCCTTAATTGGGAAAAATGTCACTTCATGGTTAAAGAAGGTATTGTGCTTAGACACAAAGTGTCCGGTGCCGGCCTTAAAGTTGACAAAGCCAAAATCGACGTCGTCTCTAAGATTCCACCTCCTACTAATGTCAAAGCCATTAGAAGTTTTCTAGGACATGCCGGTTTCTTCCGAAAGTTTATCAAAGACTTCTTGAAAATTGCCCGACCTCTAACTAAGTTGCTTGAAAAAGATACTCCATTCGAATTCAATGATGAATGTCACAAAGCATTCAATTCATTAAAAGAAAAACTCACTTGTACTCCTGTGATCGTAAGCCCGAATTGGAACCTTCCATTTAAGCTTATGTGTGATGCAAGTGAATTCGCAGTTGGAGCAATCTTAGGATAAAAAGATGGTAAACACTTTCATCCCATCTATTTTGCAAGCAAAACTCTTAATGCAGCTCAGCAAAAATATATGGTTACTGAAAAAGAACTTATGGCTGTAGTATTTGCATTTGACAAATTTTGATCCTGTTTGATATTATCCAAAACGATTGTCTACACCGATCACTCAGCTTTAAGACACATATTCAAAAAGCAAGATGCTAAGCCACGTCTTATACGTTGGATTCTACTATTACAAGAATTTGATATCGAAATAAAAGATAAAAAAGGTACAGAAAATGTTGCCGCCGACCACCTATCTCGGATTGATAATGATGAGACAAGTGACGACAGTGAAGTCGACGATTACTATCCTATAGAAACTCTTATGGAAATAACCACCAAAGACACACCATGGTTCGCAGACTTTGCAAACTATTTGGTAGGTGATATTATACCTAAGGAAATGACGTACCAACAAAAGAACAAATTCTTACTGACCTTAAAAACTACTTTTGGGAAGATCCTTATCTTTTCAAAGTATGTTCAGACGGTATGATCAGACGCTGTGTCTCAGGACTAGAAACTCGTACCATTCTTGATCAATGTCACCACAGACATATTGCTGGACATTATGGACCAAACACCACAACTAAAAAAGTTTTTTTAGGCTTCTACTGGCCAACAATCATTTAAGAAGCTCATACTTTAGTTCGTCTTTGCGAAGTATGTCAAAAAATTGGGAATATATCCAAACGTGATGAAATGCCCTTAAATAGCATTCAAGTATGTGAAGTTTTTGACATCTGGGGTATTGACTTTATGGGACCATTCCCGAAATCATATAAATTCGAATATATCTTAGTCATTGTCGATTATGTTTCTAAATGGGCCGAAGCTCAAGCTTTACCTACTACGAACCAGAAGTTGTATTTCATCCTCTGAAAAAACTCTTCTCCCATTTCGATATGCTCAACAGCTCTCATAAGCGCTGATTACTCATTTCTGCTATAAAAATAATGAAAAAACCCATGAAAAGAATGGAGTTACCCATTGTTTCTCTACCACATATCATCCTCAAACAAGCGACAAGTAAAAAATACAAACAAGCCCTTAAAAGATCCCTTGAAAAAACAGTTTTAAAGACAATCCCACTGTTGGATCAAGAAAGCTCGATGATGCTATTGGGCCTTTTAGAACCGCTTACAAACACCCACCAAAACCACACTTACAAACCTCTTATAAAGGTAAAAGCTGGCCATTTACCTTTTAAATCGAACACCGTCATACTGGGACACTAAACACTATAATTCCAGATCTCATCGGCCGCCTGGTGACAAATAATGTTTCTATTGCACAGTTAGATGAACTCTGACATCAAGCATATGAAAACTCTCGTCTATACAAGGCAAGAACCAAAGTCTGGGACGATAGAAAACTCAAAATGAGAAAAGAGTTCAAAAATAGATACAAAGTGCTGTTATTTCACTCTAAGTACAAATTCAAACAACCAAAACTCAAATCTAGATGGCTTGGACCATACGTAGTAAATCATCAATACCCATCCGGATATGTTGAACTATATGGAAAAGATGGAAAGTCGTTCATTGTTAACGGCCATCGACTCAAACTCTTCCACGAAGAATGTAATGACCAAAGGGAAGAAGTCACTCCCTTCTTTCACAAAAACTAAACCTTAGAAGTTCGAGTCTAGCTAATGACTCTCTTAAAAATTAAGCGCTTCTCGGGAGGTAACCTGTGCTTTAACTTAAGTGTGGAGGAGTTCCTCTTCCTCTGCTCTCTTTTCTAAATAAAACACAATTTTTTTTCTTTTTTGTATGTTTTGTTTGTTTACTCTTTTGCAGGTAATGTATAATAGATCGGAAAATTATGGCGTTTTCTCAAAGACAAGCTCCAGTAGTTACATCATATTATGCACTGGGAAGTATAGTTTCCCTTAATTTTCCCTATTTTCTATTTTTTTATTATTTCTCACATTGAGGGCAATGTTCAACTTAAGTGTGGAGGAGAGCCAAATAGGAAAAATTAAATATATCATTTCTCTCTATGTTTGCCCTGCGATCTAGCCACATTTTCAGCTGATAATATAAAAAAAATCAAAATTAATACATGCTTTTCTTCCAAAATCTAAAAACTGTATAAACTTAGTAAAGCAAATCCTACTCGGATTAACATCATAACTAGCACAAAATTCAGTCCATTGAACTGTGAGGTATATTCTAGGCTTTGATGCATATCTTTTGAATAATGACTCGTTTTCTATTTAAAGAGCTGTAGTCATTATTTGAGTGGTCAAATTATCTTTTAAATCTTGTGTGATTATTGAAAACACTGTTTTATTTTTGAAATACAACACTTTTCACCAATAAAAATATGATTTCTCTTATTTTGAAAAATAAATGCACTGACACGTACACTTATTTTTGATTAGACAGCCCGGGTTGTGTAGCAAAGTATACATAAACCTTTACATGAACATGATGTAGTAAATACTTAAGAAAACTGAATTTCCCATTGGGAGGTCAAGTTATCTTTTTGATGATATACTTGCCTTTAAGATGATGACCGGGTTGCAGTCTAAAATAACTACAAACCATTGACATGTTTTGAAACGTTGATAACTCATGCTCGAACTTTATTTACAGCCCCGTATCATTATTAAATGACATTTTTAAGCCGTAAACATTATCGATTACAGAAGACATGTCATGAGGCATATTTTTGTATTTTCTAATTTTTTTGATTTTATAATTTTGTATTTTCTTTTTGGGATTTATATTTTTTTGTATTTTTCTTTTTATAAATTTTTTCTAAAAATATGGAAAATCTTTTTGTGTTTTTCTTAGTTTAATAATTTACATAGGATATATGAAGAGTGTCCACTATTACTCTTCGTCAGACTCTACAAGACTTTTCAATGTTTCTGGAGACATGATTTTCATTCCAAGCCGACTGAGTAGAAATTTAAATCTTTCTCGTGTAATGCTTTGGTGAAGATGTCTGCCAACTGATATTCTGTCTTGACAAAGTAGAGCTCAACCAAACCATTCTCTAGTTGCTCTTTGATAAAATGATATTTGACGTCGATGAGCTTGTATCTTGAGTGCTGGACATTATTGTAGCAGAGAGCAATAACACTCTTGTTATCACAATACAGAGGGATTTTATTGAATGCAAACCCATAGTCTGTGAGCTGAGATCTCATCCATAGGATTTAAGCACTGGATCCAGATAAGGCAATATATTCAGCCTCTGTGGTTGAGATAGCAATGCTCTTTTGCTTCTTTGAAGACCACCTGACTAATCTGTCACCCAAGAACTGCGCATTGCCGGAGGTACTTGATGACATCAAATAACGTCTATTTCATAGCATCATTTATCCTATGTTATTAACCCATTTTGTATAGTTATTACAAAGAATTGTTACTTAATCATTTATATTTGAGAATTGCAGTAATTATGGAGTACTTGGTGAATATTAGCAAAAGGCGCGCATTCTGAGCTTAAATGAAGATATTTTGAAGATTACTATTCTAAAGACCAATACGCCGTATCCATCAAGGAAGATACGACGTATCCATGCCTGCACTCACCAAAGACCACAAAGGAATGAATCTCAATAAACCGTATCCAGAGAGACTCAATACGCCATATTCAAGATGTAGTATGTGAATATTCTAGAAGATATCAAACGTGGTCCCTACTCCAAGAAATCCCCAATACACCGTATCCAATCCTTGGATACGCCGTATCGAACTGACTTCCAGACCTTATAAATACAAAACTCAAAAATGAGTTTTAGGTGTGCTAAATCATATTCTTGATACCTAAGCCACAAAAGGTCAAGCAACGTTATCAATTCCATAGGAGACAACGTGTAATTCCATATACTTTAGTAATCGTTTAGTTTTTGGTATCATTCGTTAACTCGGTTAGTTTACCTTGCATAATAATTGCTCTTGTATTTATTATGATGTTTGAAGGCTAATACCTTCGGGTAGTTGCCATTATTATGAAGATTTGAATGTTTGGTATTGTTTATCTTGATTTCTTGATTTATCGTTGTATGCTTGTTTATGTTTATCAATTTATACTTGTTTACGTGCTTTTGTATGCGACCTATCATTCAACTGGATCTAGTGATACGGAACAAGTAATCTAGAGTCTGGGATAGCTCTCCATATAGTGATTTATACATCTAGAATCATAGGATCACAAGTATTGTCCTTCTAAATCTATGTCTAGGATATGCTTCGGGCTTAACTAGTTAATTGGATATTGCAAATGGTTTATTGAACATGTTGACTAGAAGGTGAACCTAGATAATTCAACAAATAATGTACTGATTCCATTGGATAGTTGGACAAGTGGACTACTAGTGTATAAATTGCTATTAAGCAGTAAGTGGGTAAAGTCTCTATGAGTTAGGGTTTAACAAGATCATCATTGCTTTAATCCCTAAGATAGATTATAATCAGCAAATAAGGATACTTTATATGGATGCTTTAATTGTGACAGACTTAATGTGTCTAGGTCTTAGGAAGAAGTCCCGCCTAAGTCTTAAGAATGATATGCCACCTCGAGAGAAGAAATCATTGCACTAAATAAACAAACCAACAATCTAATCGGATTAATAATGGTTAATATAGTTTTCTTATATAAGGCTCGACCGCTCTTTTATTTTCTGTTAATTATGTTGCGTGGGTTAAAGTGTCTTGAATCGATTGTAGTCACCGACCAACTAGTGCCAGTATCTCAGGCTGAAACCCCCCTTTTATCTGTTAGAATTAGGATTAGAACTAGCATAGGTTTAGCATAGGTTTGACTTGGATTAGATTTAACATGGATTAGATAACCAAAATATAAATAAATTGAGAGATTTAACCTCGCTTCATGTGTTCGACACCCTACTTACCACGAATCTACCACCAACCGGGTACACTGCCCGTTAAAGTGTCATTTTTGGTTAAGTCGGAAAATATAAATTTAAAACTTGAAACATCTTAAATATACACCACACAACGACCACATCAAGTTTTTGGCGCCGTTGCCGGGGAGTGAAAATTAATCTTGATTTTTATTTGATATTTTGGTTTTTGACATTAGATTAGATCTAACCCTTAGGAGTAGTGTAATTTAGATTAGTGTATATTCGTGTATATTCTGTATATTTTTGTATATTTGTTAGTTTAATTATTTGCTTATATATGTGTGTTTAATTGTTTGCGTATTTAATTGTATTTCTTAATATACTGTTCTGGTCGATAGCTCAATACGGCATATCCACTTCCATTGGATACGGCGTATCTAACTTTCTGTCTAATACAGCGTATTCATTCAACTGATCAATACGGCGTATTCACTTCTATTGAATACAAAGTATCGATCATCTAATAAAGTTCTTTTCCATTCTCGAACTTAAAACCTAAATTTTTTTAATACCTTTCTCCCGCTGGTTCTACTGATAATTTTCTGGGTATATTTCAGTAAGAATGACAAAGTTTATCAAAGGAGAGTGCGAGAAAATTAAGGATGTTAAGGTCGAAGATGTTTCGCTCACTTGCGATACATCACTTGAAGTTTTCAACAATGAAGTCAATCTATTAAGCGGAATGGATGATGATCTATTCACATTTGAAGTTGAAGTTGCTAACATCCCATGTGACTCAAAAATGGATGATGATTCGGAGCATGAAGCTGATGATGATATGGGATATGATCCGTCTGATGTTGCATTTACTAAATGGTTGGGATCGAATTTTTTCAACTACAAGACAATGGATCATTATACTATGAAATAATTATAGATTTACTAGATCATAGGAGATGATGAAGTTGCTAAAGTCTTTAGGATCGACGCTAATTTATTTAATTTTGAAACACCTATGTGCAAGGCATTCAAAGAATTTAACTATCTTTTACAAATTGTTCCAGACTTACTTACTAAGGACATTGAGGGATTCAAGACCTATGAAGATTACAAGGATGATTGGATCTATGAATGGAACAAGGATATACCATGGGTAGATGAGAAGCCATGGACTAACGTTGGAGTTTAGACCAAACCCACACCAGTTAAACATACTTGCAAGCCTTTCAACTATAAAACTGGATGTTCGGAATGGCCAACATGTAGTTGGATAGATGATGGATACTCTAATAGAGGAAACTTACCCGGAACTTACATTATTGGAAACCAACTACATTATCAGGATTACGAGTGGTACGAGGCTTTGGAAGATAGTGAACTTAAAGATAAGGCTTTAAGAAATAAAGCTATCAAGGAAGGATTTATCAAAGAAGATGATGATGAGTCACGTTATGAACAAATGAGACGATGGAACATAAATGCAAACTACGATGATGCTTATGAGACAAATCATAGGGATAATAAGAGTGAAGAATTATGTGAAGTGAATGAGCTGCCGATGTGCAATATAAGGAGATATATGATGATCAAATATTCATTCAATAATGATGGAGAGTATGTTGCTATAAAAGAAGACGAATACGATGATCCTACAATCACAAGAGAAGAGGCGTGCCGAGCTTACCAAGAAATCTTTTGGAAAATAGACGAAGGATGGATGGTGACTAGAGCCGAGTAGCTGAAGACAAGTCTAACTTAAAGACTTTGATGTAAACAAAAGTGCTTCCCGGGAGACAAACCGAATTGTTATTTAATTTTTATCGAGTCTGTCTTCCCAGACATCAATACGGGGTATCCGCCCCATACCATACGGCGTATTGATTGTCTAGACGTTATCAGTCTTTACTTTTTACGCACTTTAAAAACATTATTGTCAGTTCTGGAATACGACGTATTCATTAATTTGATATGGCGTATCCACTAGACTGATCCGTATTTAGTTTGTTTAGTTTAGTTTAAATTAACTGTAGATGCCAAGATAGGAATGCACGTTTTTCCTATTTTAAACAGGACCTCATGAAAGAAATATCGACGAAGTTGGTGGAATGCATATTTTCTAGAATTCTGTGTGTGTGCTGTTCGTGCTAAGATTTAGACGCTTTTTCAGCACACAATCTTGCTCATAAACGCAACTTGGAGAATCTACAGAGCAAATATCAGGGGAGTTTCTCATTCTAATTCTTTTTAACTCCTGTATTTAATATTTTATCTATACAATGAGGACGTTGTATAATTCAAGTGGGGGATGGAATTAGAATGTTTACTTGTCCTATTTTTCACACTAAAATGCTTAAATTATGCTCAAATTTAAAAAAATTTCAAGCATACTTTTGTGAAATTGCATGTTACATAACCCGCACACTATAACCCTTTTTAGATATTGTGAGGATTTAACCTTTCTGTTTCCAAATGTTTACCTAAATTCCACAAAATATGAGTGTGCCGGTGATGTTGTAGACTTTAGAACTTGGCTTGGTATATCTATTCGAGACCACAATAATGAGTATTATGGATTTAATTGGAGTAACTTGTTTACATTGTTAAATATTTAGGATTACACCCAAATCGCCTTTCCATGTTGCTTATTAACTAACTACACCAGTTAGTTAACCTCCAGTTTAAACCTTTTTCCACTCTCATCTTTGGAGTAAAAATCCACTAGAATAACCTGTAGAGCTAAACTTTTAGGAATTACACCAACTATTTGTTCGTTACACCCTTACACCTTAACCTACCCTGTTAGATTAAGTTTAATTTACAGTTGCTAGTTGCTTAAAGTGTAAAGTTTGTGTTTCCCGAGTCTTATGTCATTTTCTCTCTTTGGTGCGGTTGGAAATTTGCACATTGCAAATGGGAATGTATATTAGTAGTCAAAACTTATGTGATTTTAATATCGTTACAATTAATGGTGAATCCGAGAACAAAGAACGATCAAAGGAATTATCCGGAATTATTATGATCGTGAAGATGGTTAAACTACTTTGATTTTCGTATATAGTTAGACTGAAAAAGGAAAAAAGATCGAAAAATGAGAAAAATCACAACAAAGAAAAAGAGAAGGAAAGTTTAAAGATAATCGT
>BQNB010157595.1:3808-15132 GCA_026074375.1 Tanacetum coccineum | reverse complement strand
TTTATGCTCCATTTCAATTGTGAGATGGTAGGCCTTTCCATATACTATTCTAAATGGTGTACTTCCGATGGGTGACTTATAAGCTGTTTTGAATGCCCAAAGAGCATCATCGAGTTTATCTGCCCATTCCTTCTTGTTTACGTTTAATGTTCTCTCCAATATGCGTTTATTGCTCGGTTGGTATTTTATGTTTGACCACTTATCAGCCGGTGGTATGCTGTAGCAAGCCTATGGGTTACTTCGTATCTCTTTAATGTATTTTGAAGCAGGGAATTGCATAAGTGTGTCCCTCTATTACTGATTAATGCTTTTGGGACTCCGAATCTAGAAAATAATCTCCGGAGAAATTTAACCACTACCCGAGCGTCGCTAGTTGGCAATGCTTCAGCTTCTACCTATTTGGATACATAATCAACTGCTACCAGAATGTACTTATTATTTCTTGAAAAATGAAATGGTCACATGAAATCAATACCCTAAATATCAAATACTTTGCTAACGATGATGTTGGTCAGGGAAGTTGATTGCGAGAAGAGATGTTTCCGGATCTCTGACATGCATCGCATTCCCGAACATGTTTTTCAGCATCTTTGAAAATAGTTGGCTAGTAGAATCCTGATTTGAAGATTTTCCATACGGTAATGTTAGCCTCATAATTCCCTCCGCTTGGTTCATAATTCCCTCTGCTTAGCCTTATAATTCCCTCTTTACCGAACATACATCTCCTTACAATTTCGCTCGGGCATGATTTAAAGAGGTATGGTTCATCCCAAATGTAGTGCTTGGGATTCGATAAGAACTTCTTTCTTAAATGATATGTCATATCTCTGGGCATGACCTTTGATACAAGAAAATTGGCATAATCTACATACTATGGATCTTTTTTAGGTTCCTTGGAATAGATTTCCATAAGGTGCTCATTAGGGAATGAATCTCATATTGTTTCTTCATTTAATTCCTCCAGTTCTGGGTTTTCTAACCTTGACAAATGATCGGCTGCTAAGTTTTTGGTCCCTTTTTTTTCTTTTATTTCAATTGTGAATTCTTAGAGTAGAAAGACCCACTTGATAAGCCTCGGTTTAGCATCCTGTTTACTAAACAAATACTTCAAAGCAGAATGATTAGTGTAAACAATAGTCTTACACATGACTAAATAGGATCGAAATTTATCAAAAGCATAAACTACAGCTAAAAGTTCTTTTTCTATAGTTGTGTAATGTTCTTCAGCGTCATTCATGGTTTTACTAGCATAGTAGTTTGGTCGAAACTTCTTATCAATTCTCTGTCCTAACACTGCTCCTTTCGCATAATCACTAGCATCACACATTAATTCAAAATCTAGATTCCAATCTGGGGCAATGATTACTAGTGATGTGGTTAGTTTTTTCTTAAGTATGTTAAATGCTTGGATGCAATCATCAGAAAAAACAAACTTAGTATCCTTCATTAACAATTGAGTCATAGGACGAGCAATTTTGGAAAAATCTTTAATGAATCTACGATAAAATCCAGCATGTCCTAAGAAACTTCTAATACCCTTAATGTTTATAGGATAAGGTAGTTTTGCTATTACATCGACTTTTGCTTTATCAACGTCAATGCCAACACTAGATATATTATGCCCCATCACTATTCCTTCCTTAACTATGAAATGACATTTTTCCCAGTTTAAAACCAAGCGTGTTTCCTCGCATCTAGCTAACATTTTTGATAAATTAGTAAGACAGGAATTGAAAGAGCTACCAAAAACAAAAAAAATCGTCCATAAAGACTACCATGAAATCCTTACACGTATCCTAAAAGATTCTCGTCATGCATCTTCGGAATGTTGCTGGAGTGTTACACAATCCAAAAGGCATTCTTCGATATGCAAATGTCCTGTATGGGTGATGTGTCGTTTAGTATAGGTAATTATATTATCAAGTTTTACTATTTATATTTTGCCGACTTTACCTCTTAACTAACACTAACAGGAAGTGTACCCGATTAATTGTAGGTTCGTTGGTAAGTAGGGTGTCAATCACTAAGAGTGAGCGTTAATACTTAATCTATTAGTATTCTAATTATTTAAGTTAAATCTAATTAATCCTAATTAAACCTAAACTAATGCAAATAGAGGGGTTCAGCCTGAGAGACTGGCATGAGTTTTGGTTTAATCTAAACTAATAAAGCGATAAATGAGACAAATAATACACACAAGCGGATAAACAAACGATAAATAAGAGGTCAAGCACTTATGTAAGGAAAACGTATTAAACAAGTTTATTTAAATAATATATATGAATTGTCTACGTGTGCAATGATTATACTACTTTCGTTGGTGTTATATAATTCCAAATCTAGGTGATACTTCTCCCTAAACTCTTGGTTTATATAACAGTTAATCCTGTCACAATCAACCAAACTCGCATAAAGTTCACACCGTCGATTATAATCTATCTAGGTGACAATATTGAAACCTAGCTCATCGAGGCTTTACCAACTTATGGCCTAATGGTTACCTATATACTAGTAGTCTACAATCCACTTAACTACCCAAGGAAATAGAACGTTGTTTATGGTCCTAAGATACCTTAGTCTATCATTCACTTAACCAAAGGTCGAAACATGATTTTATTTGTAGTCCTAATGATCTAGTTATATAGATAAGCTGTATGTAGTATCTATCCCAGACTCTAGCCTATAACTCAAATAACGGTTAAGTTACATCGCTTTATTTATAATCCTAGATCTAGTTGAATGATAGATGAAAACCTAATCAAGCACATAAACGGGTATGAAGTGATAAACATAACATGCAATGAAAGAGTAAACAATCGATATAAACAAATCAAAACATTAAATTATCATAAACTTGGCTAATACCTATAGGTATTAGCCCATAATCTTTGTAACAATACACAATATCATATTCAGAACGATTAAACTAGAACTCATAAAGAAAAGGATACGTTAACCGAACAATTATTATAGAGTATAATGATTACAAGAGTTTTCCTATGGAATGAATGCACTTGCAGGACCTTCTTGTCTTCTAAAATCGTCTCAGAATCATAGTTGGTGGTTCTTTGATCTTCTTGCTCTATTGCCTATCTAAAAGCGAATGCTAGGTTTTCTATTTATAAGTTCTTAAATCTGGTCGACACGGCATATCGGTGGTATTAAACGTGGGCTTCATGATTACTATATTCTGGAATAATCTTTAACCGCCTCCCAATACGGTGTAGTGAGGTATTTGGATATGTCATATCAGGGTCTTCTCGTTTGTTCTGAAAGTTGACCAAAGTTTCATATATGACGTATCTGCTGATGTGGATACAACGTATTTTTCAAAGTCAGGCAGCGGTCTTGAATTCGTCTAAGTCTTGGGATACGGCGTATCTGTCTAGAATGATACGTCATATCGATGTCAGATTTAGTCGACTTTCTTGAACTTCTTCGTTTATGCTTCAAAACACGTTATTTTCTCTAACTTTCACCATTTGCTCGATAATAACCGAGATTCATAAAGATAAGCAATTAAGTATCAAATCTTATAGAAAATAATATAAAACGAGCAATATAGACGGGATAAATGATGCTAATAATTAGACGTTATTTGTTGTCATCAAATAACATGAAAGGATTTAAGAACTCAAGAAGACAAAGTTTCTTGGAGTGATGTGATTTGGTACCCTGCTTACATACCAAGGCATACTTTTATAGTAGTGTTACTAATTCAAAAAAGATTACCTACCCAATATAGGCTGCAAAAGCGGTATCTAAACAAAGTGATGTAATGTGCTTCGTGTTCTGTTGGGAATGACTCTCATCAACATCTATTTTTCCAATTTCCATATTCATATGTTGTTTGGAAAAAGGCTAAAGTAATGGCTCATATTGTTAGCAGAGGGAGTGTTTGGGAAGACATTTTGGAGACATTATCTGCTTTACCAAATAAGAGTAATATTTGGATTATGGTGAAGAAATTGATGTTTGCTGCTACCATTTATTGTACATGACAGGAAAGGAGTATGAGACAATTTCAAGAGAATAAATGAAAATGGGAGGATCTATGGAAGGTGATTGAAGAAACTGTTAAAACTAAATTGGTTAGCTAGAAAGTCATGGAATCTGATAACGTGAAAGAAGTATTTGAGATATGAGGTATTGATCAAAAACTAAGCAAATGATTAATCCTCTGAATTGATGGTTTCCTATTGTGTTTCAAGAGGAATGGGGACCTAGCAGTTTTTGATTATTAACATTGCTTTGAGTAGTTTCAGATGGCCTTGTATCTTGAGGATTGATGAAATGCTATTAAAACATCAGATTTCTAGACTTGGGGGTGCCTAGTGTGGCAACTAGTCTTAGATAATTTGCTCAGTTTTGTATGGTTGAGTATTCAATTTTTAGAAAGAAGGTTTCCAGTGATGTGGTGGTATATGCTCAAAGATATTTCAGTATGAATAGATGACGCCTAAGGGAGTTTAACACCTGTTTTGGTGTGAAGAGGAAGCAACAATAAAGCAGTTAGGAAAGACTCCTAAAAGGAAATACAGTCTGTTATATTGAGGTATTCTTTGGATGATAGGTGCTGTATTGCATATGATGATTCCACTATTATATTAGTTTCTTTCGAAAACTTAATGTAACACTCGAAATGTAGTCAAGTGTTTATGCAACATCTTAGAGGATGAATGGAGGGATTGAGGCCTTTCACTGATGTCTACTCCGAATTCTGTTATGAGGATGAAACTATAACAATGTTTGGATTGGTCATAGTGGAAAGAAAATGCAGATCCTAGTAAATTGATTAAGTATTTTGTTGTTAAGTATAGGTTTGATGCTATGTTATAACATTGTATTGATAGCATGTATTCAAACTTTTAGCTTCTTGGTAGCCTTAGTATGTTATGGCATAGGAGGTTTAAAAGTTGTGGTGATACCCAAAACCTTACTTATTTAACTATATTTAGGAAGTCAAAACTAAAAGGGCTACTGTACATTATCTTTAAAAGATGAAGGGTGAACACTCAATGAAAAGACACATACAGATGGAGTCATAAATAAAAACGCGGATTTCGTTTCACCAGTTCACGCTCCAAACACCGTTTTCTTCTCTCACTGTACTCACCACTTGTTACATGTCTTCACAACCAAACACACTTCACTTCACTCTCACTCTCACTCTCACTCACCCACAAAAACACACACAAAAACATAAAACTGGGATCTTGAACAACACAATGAGCATTTGTTATTAGTAGTTCAATTACAACACCTTTTTATTTATTAATTTCAATTTCAAAAACCTAACCTAACCCTAGATCTAAGCTAACCACCACCACTACTATGAATTAACAATCATGTCTGACCCGAATACCCGACCCAAACCCGACGACTCACCTCCCATACCTCCCTCCTCCTGGGCCAAACGCACCGGTTTCCGCCCTAGGTTTTCCGGCGAGACCAATGCCACTGATTCCGGCCCTATCTCCAGACCTCCGGTACCACCTCCTGTCACACCTCCGGCAACACCTCCTGTCGCACCTCCTCCGACTCCTCCGGTAAGTACTACAACGGCGCCGGTGAACGGCACGGAGGTTAAACCGGAGGTGAAGAAGAATGGTGGTTCTGTGAGGTTGCCGGTGAAGAATGGTGGTGGTGGTGGTGCGGTTGAGATGCCGGCGGCGACGACGGTTACGGCTTCGGCTCCGGCTCAGGCGAGAGAAAGGGTGGTTAGGAATGGTGACGTGGAAAACGCGTTGCCGCAGTTAGTTGATGATGAGTTTGTGTCGCGAAATACGCATATGAAATATGAGCTTAGAGATACCCCTGGTCTTGGTATATTTTAATTGTTACGTCATTTTACACTTTATAATTGTATTGAAATGTATCTAGTATTGGTGAATTATAATGTTTGTGATATGTTTACAGTTCCTATTGGTTTCTACGGCTTCCAGCATTATCTATCTATGTTGGGTTCGTTGGTTTTAATTCCGCTAGTGATTGTTCCTGCAATGGGTGGTGATCATGTAAGCGGTTAAATTTTGATTTTAGGTTATGTGAAGTTTGAGAATTTGTATTTTATCTGGAATGGTGTGATGAGAATTAGTGTGTGTAGGAGGATATGTCGAATGTGGTGTCCACTGTGCTTTTTGTTTCGGGGATGACGACTCTTTTACAAGCGAATTTTGGGTCGAGGTTGCCTTTGATACAAGGCCCATCTTTTGTTTTTCTTGCGCCTGCGCTTGCGATAATAAAGTCTCCGGAATTTATTGGATTGAATGGAAATGTAAGTTTTGCCTTTCTTATCCTGTTTGTTTTAAGCAGATTGTACTTATTTATAAAATGCTATACATTAGTATATTATCAATGCGGCTCTGATTAAATGACGTTTGCTAAATTTTCTATATACTTTTTGGAGACGATGACTTTAAATAGGACCGTATTTATGGTATAGATTAGGCAAAAAGTCCTTCGGGTGAGGCTCTAGGTGGCCTAAGAATGCGAAACACCAACTATAGTCTATATATGTAACCATTCAACATATTGACAATATTAGTAACTATTAACAAAGATGGTTGTTATTAATGAATTAGCTTTTTTTCGCAAAAAGTCGTGAATTTGTCCAACATATGCCTCAAAGATGTCAGTTCACTTCACCATTATTGATTATATATGCACCAAGAAGAAAGGAATAACTAACAGAAGCTTAAAGTGGAAAAAAAAAGATTGCAAGTGGTCCATACATCATTTGGCTTTTACTACCAAAATAAAGCGCTTCCTTAAAGATGCATCCTAGAAGGGGAAGCCCATGCATTTCTAATGCCCTTCATTTGGCAATGCCTTTACATGGCGAAGCCCCTACTTGACGCAATTGTGTAACACATTGTGCATCTATCAGTATCAGTCCTCCATCTTCCCAAAGTCCTAGGCGGAAATCACTAGTTGCCAATTGCCATTGGTGTGTCAACATAATAAACATAGTCAGAGCTCTAGGATTGGACCTATAGCAATTAATAAGATGCTATCAGCACATGTTAATCATGTGTCTTTTGTAGAACGCTACTACAAGAAAATATCTACCAAACTGGTTACTGGGAGACTAGGAACAATAATAAGTAAAAATAAGATGGGTACAAAAAAGGTTCAGTCTCTAATACACCATATTTAACTTTTTGCCTGCTAGTTCTACGAGGAAAGCTGTCGATTTTGGCTCTCTTAAGGCGTATGCCATATTGTATGTCAAAAGAATAGACAGAATTGTGGAAAATGTACCAGCATTACCTCTAAGGACAAGTATTACAATGTTGTATTTTTAATGGG
The DNA here is from genome assembly GCA_026074375.1 of Tanacetum coccineum. Classification (NCBI taxonomy): domain Eukaryota; kingdom Viridiplantae; phylum Streptophyta; class Magnoliopsida; order Asterales; family Asteraceae; genus Tanacetum; species Tanacetum coccineum. The sequence continues at coordinate 7,821 of BQNB010157595.1, read as the reverse complement.
TAGCCATCCCAAAAAACTGTGCAAGTTTTCATTCCTTGCTACCATCCCTCTTTGACCATCATTGTTGCCCACCTTCACCCTTGGACCATAATTGCTGTATTATGAACCGTATAAATCATTACTTTAGTATGATTGGTAAATAAATTGTTCCTGTTTACTGTATGCTGAGCATCTTGGCTCTTGCCATGAGACTCGTGCCTTTTCAACTATACTTCTTTGATACTACAGAATTTCAAGCATATTATGAAGGAGCTACAGGGGACGATAATAATTGCGTCTGCCTTTCAAGCATTACTTGGATACAGTGGACTGATGACGCTGCTTTTAAGGTGTGTATTACTTCTGTTAATTTGGTTCTCCGAGCCCAATGAGGGTCTGGAATATGCTAAATATTTTGAAATGTTATGTAACTGCTTTCCTAGATGTTATTTTATTGACAACATATGTTCAAGTAGTTACCCTACTCACTGTGATTTGCATTCCCCAATCCAAAGCTGTTTTAGGTTATAGGATAAGGCTCTCTGTTACCCGATTTAGTTCTGTGGCGCAAATGAACAGATGCTGGAAAGATTTCCATGTTGTGATACCCAATGTTCATTCAAAATCAAACCATACTCAATCACATAAATCTTACACTAGTATAGGATATGCTTTGAAGTCAACTCTCAAATCATATGTTTTTAAAAGAAAAAGATAAGTGAATCTCCCAACTATAATAAAGTTTCATATGTTTTTGGATAAATATTCTTATAGATTGTTTACATATTGAAGTCATGAGATGGCTTGTAGCTCATCTAGTCATCTTCATACATAATGGGATTTTATTTTTACATTCAACAGTCTTCTTTTGTCTGTGAACAACGCTCCCTTTCTAATGCATTATCTTCTTTTTCTTTGACCTGTTGCGGTTCTTTAATACCATTGTGGAAGAAGTTAGTTGCTTTTGTGGACGGTAAGGAAGTTTGTTAGCTCACTATGCCTCAAGGTCATTGTTTCATGTTGATGGCTTACTTTGACAAACAAGATAACCTGTTACATATCTAATTTTAATATTTTTAGATTAGCACACTTAGATACTAAATGGAATTTTTGGTCACAGTTCACCATGTGCCACAAACCTAACCACGACTTGTGTTTTGTGCCTTCAGATTCATTAACCCAGTGGTTGTGTCCCCAACTATTGCTGCTGTTGGACTTTCGTTCTACAGTTATGGTTTCCCTCAAATGGGTGCATGTCTTGAGATTGGAATGGTGCAGATTCTATTGGTTATTATGTTTTCTCTAGTAAGTTCAATTCCTTATCGTCTGTTTCTATTTGATCTTCTATCTGGGAACTGCTATTGCTGATGGGAAGTAAAAAAAATTCCTATGCAAATATACGTTCGCCATTAAAGTATACCTCGTGTCCTCTCTAAGATACTCTTTTTGTATTTCAGTACCTCCGCAAGGTTTCTATTTTGGGACACCGTGTATTTCTAATCTATGCTGTAAGCATACACGATATACTTTCTTCATCTTTTTAACTTCACGGCTTTTCAAGTGAATAGTAATATATCTTTAATTTATGTCCCCAGGTACCATTGGGCCTGGCTCTTACATGGGCTATGTCTTTCCTACTGACTGAAGCAGGGGCTTACAAATATGATGGTTGTGATGTAAATATCCCAACCTCAAATATGTTATCTGATCATTGCAGAAGACATGTTAATAGGATGAAGAGTTGTAGAGCTGATACTTCCCATGCCTTGAATTCTTCTCCATGGTTTAGATTTCCATACCCATTACAGTGGGGTACACCTGTTTTCAATTGGAAAATGGTTATTGTAATGTGCGTGGTGTCTGTTATTGCTTCAGTAGACTCGGTAAGTTCCCTAGAAACTTCAACGGTACATGTATTATAAATTTATTGCATGTTAGGTTTGCGATGAAGTAATTGCCTTTATCAACATAACTAAACAATTATTACTCTCGTTTTCAATGGCTGCATACACTTTACATGTACTAGGAGTCTAGGATCTCATATAATATTTGCTACAAATATTCACAGGAGAATGTCACTTTGCCAAAATGATTTCTAAAATCTGGGTTGTGCAGATATACAAGTGACATTGACCCAACTTAACCCCTGCGCCTCAAATACCAATCAACAACTTAATATATCAAAAACAGAAAAAAGAAAAAAAGCATAAGGAAGATGAGAAATTGTATGGACCAGCTTCTTTGATCTGAAACCATATAAAAGTAGTTCGTGAGCATACCATAATGTGTGATTTAAGAAAAACATGATATTGCATGTGTCTTTTATCTCTATGTAAATGTATTGCTAGACGCTTTAGACAATCCCCAATCTAAAATATTAATAGATATATATCAATTCAGACTTTTGTTTCATTAGCCCTCCATCTTATATAATGTTTTCTTAATGGTCAAAAAAGGGATCCACATATTGTTTACGGCATTTAAAAACCAGTTGTAATATTTGTTCTTGATTAGGAGAGTAACACCTCTAAAATTTCTAATGTCGACATATCATCGAGTATAGTAAGCAGAGAACTTGTAATTTGTATGTCTATTTGACCGAGTTAATTAGTCGATTTCTGAATTTTGTGTTTTCATATAGGTTGGTTCATACCATGCATCATCTTTATTGGTGGCATCTAGGCCTCCCACACCAGGTGTAGTAAGCCGCGGGATTGGTCTTGAAGGTCTGTGCAGCATATTGGCGGGCTTGTGGGGGACTGGGGCTGGTTCAACTACTCTGACAGAAAATGTTCACACAATTGCTGTCACAAAAATGGGGAGTCGTAAAGCAGTTGAGTTGGGAGCCTGTGTTTTAATAGTGTTGTCTCTAGTAGGTACGTTTTTGTCAATTGAATGTTTCCAATCTCGATAGTTTATAAGACGAAATATAATCTACTCAAATATTATATGTTTGATACATCTACTGGCAGGGAAAGTAGGAGGGTTTATAGCATCAATCCCTCAAGTCATGGTTGCAGGCTTGCTGTGCATTATGTGGGCCATGCTTGCAGCATTGGGTTTGTCAAATCTCCGTTACAGCGAGGCTGGAAGCTCCAGGAACATCATCATCATCGGGCTTTCTTTGTTTTTCTCCCTTTCAGTTCCAGCCTACTTTCAGCAATACGGTCTCACACCAAATTCCAACTCCCCCGTTCCCATTTACTTCCAGCCTTACGTCGTTGCCTCTCATGGTCCTTTCCGCTCCCAATATGGAGGGGTATATAATATGCATCATTTTCTTGACCTTCAGATTAGTGGTGCCTAATTTCTTATCCTGATGAGCTTTTTGTTTTATGATTACAGTTGAACTATGTTATGAACACGGTGCTGTCATTCCATATGGTGATAGCATTCCTAGTAGCGGTAATTTTGGACAACACTGTTCCAGGAAGTAGGCAAGAACGAGGAGTATATGTGTGGTCTGAAGCAGAGGCGGCTCGAAGGGAGCCTGCTGTTGCTAAAGACTACGGATTACCGTTCAGAGTTGGAAAAATGTTCAGATGGGTAAGATGGGTCGGGCTCTAGAGGAGAGATTATGAACCATGAAAAGTTTTGCCACGAAAAAGAAAATGGTTATTCATTGCCATATTGTAAAACGGATGATAGGCATTGTAGTTATGAATCGAGCAGCTTGGGAAGAACGAAGATTTAGATGGATTTTGTGTACATTGGAGAGGATCTTTGTTGTAATGTTGAGACTGTCGATGCGCTTGTATGTAGTTTGTAATTGGAAATTCTTGTTTTAATTGACATTGTTCTTTCTATGTGTTTTTGTATCAATTTGTTTTGTGTCCTTGAAAATTGCAACTATTTCTGTATCAAAGTAATTATGATTGCAACTAGAATGGTGGGAGGTTTTGACAAACATTTGTCCTACAGATCACCAGTTAACAATTGTATCAAAGTAATTCCGATAGCAAAGGTAAAATGAATAAAGAAACAGACATAGAAATAAGCTGTCATAAAATAGTTGGCCTACAATCTTACATATC
>BQNB010157593.1:0-15132 GCA_026074375.1 Tanacetum coccineum | reverse complement strand
GAGACTAAACAAAAAAAAATAGTGAAATAATGACGAAATAAATAACGTCATAAAAAGACCTGAAAATACGAAATGTTACAGTATGCAATATCAAAAACAGTAAGTATTTCAAAGTTACTTGCGTCCAATTGTAAAACAAAGCATGTTCTCACCCCCAAAACTTATAAATCATTGTAAAATGTCAAACGTGGGGCTATGAACTCACCTCAGCAGCGAAGTGAATGAGTAATAATCGAGTAAGTGAAATAACGAGTCACGGACGAATCCGAAGGTAACCTAATCAAACATAGGTCGTATAAGTACTATGTACTTCGATAACTAATATCGTATACAATCCTGTGAGTCCCAAACTGAATAGATCTTTGCAGTCTACTAAGGGTGATAGCCAACTTGTATAAATACAGATTGACTATAGAGAAATACTGACTATGAATACTTATTGTATATGCGAAATCTACACAATAGTATTAAGAAGAACAATGAATAACTAAATGATGATTTCTATTAATCTGCTTTAAGGATTACAGATCACTAACTATAAGATATGACTGTATGAGATGTATATTGGAAGTGATATCTCTAACTATGCCGTGAGGGTTCCTTTTATAAACTAAGGATAAACCCTAGTAGGCTTACAAATCGCATAAAAGATAATACTTATCTTTTCCTACAATATCTTATACATATCTCTTAAACGGTACTAACTATTCTACTCTAACGGTACTAACTAACTGAGCAGTACTAAACACTTTGTACTGTCAGTACTAACTATACCTATCAGTACTAAGTATATACCTGACGGTACTAAGTATATACCTATTAATACTAAGTCAAGAATGGATTATTCCAACAACCATTCTATTACGGAGTTCCTGCAAGTGTCAAATGTCTTGCTTCCCGCTCTCCTTACACAAGTTATTAAATTCTTGATTGCAAAACTCTAAACCGTTATCTGTTTGCAGTTTCTTGAGTTTTCTACCCGTTTGGTTTTCCACAAACTGCTTCCTCTCCTTGAACTTGTTGAATGCCTCATTCTTGTATCTAAGAAAATGAACCCAACCCCTCCTCGAATAATCATCAACAATCGATAAGAAGTACCGGCAACCACTTATCGATTTCATCCGAGAAGGACCCTAGATACCCGCATGGACATAGTCTATAATTCCTGTTGTCGTGTGTTGACCTCGACTAAAACTCACCGTGGCTGATTTTCTAAGAACACAATTTTCATATAATTCGACCTTACCTAGACCTTTATTCCCCATCACATATCTTCTTTCCAGTTTATGCAAGCCTGCTTCACTAATGTGACCTTGGCGTTGATGCCACACCTACGCAAGACTCTCCTTTTCTTGTATGCCAACACTAGCTTCACCTGATTCAGCCCAACCATCCAAGGAGTACACATAAATTTCCTTCATACTTCCTGAAAAAACAATCAAAGAACCCTTGATCACCTTTAGTCTTCCATTCTGCAACTTCACGGTATAGCCCTCTTGATCCCGAGTGCCCAAAGATATCAAATTTCTCTTTAACTCGGGAATGTAATGTTAGTTTGTGCTCATGTCATACAGATATTTATACAGCTAGAAATACGTGAGCCTACGGGGTCACACACGTTTACACTTAGATATCATTCTATTAATGTTTATAGTAATATATTTGTATATTTATTATTTATACTAATATATGAATCAACGATGGAATACTAACGGTCGTTAATTGGTTCGTTAGAATAATTAACAAATAACGCTTTTTAATTAACGGGTAATTAAATGTAATTATCCATAAATAAAGGAAAATTAAAAAATTCAACCCCAAAGGTTGTTGGTGTGGGGTTCGACCGGCCTAAAGCCCAAGGAGGGGATGGGTTGGGTTTTGAGCTATCTTTTCCTTCAAGTTATGTATTTTAGGTAAACCCTAAATTCACCTAGTATATAAGAAGGACCCTAAAGCTTATAACAATAATCCCTCACTTCTCTTTTCACTCCTTGGTCGACGCAAACAAACACCCCATCTATAGGGTTTTTGTGTTTTGCTATTTTTAGTGTTTACTTGATCGTTGGTTGAAAAACTAGCATTCGAGTGGTATTGTTCAACTTGTAGTGTGGATACACATAGAGGTTACTTATCTTAGTAACTCGTAGTGGTGTTTGGTTCGCACGTTATTACACGCGTGCGTGTACTCAAAGTGTTTTTGATTCGTCACAAGCTTGGTTGCTAAAGGTATGTTTACTTGTTTATGTTTTTTTGTGTTAGTTAAATATGCTATATGTGATCTATATCTGCTGCGTAGCTCGTTTAATATTAGTGTAATATTAGGTTATTTTAGATAACGGTTTCCAATAATGGCATCATGAGCCATCTTATATAGCGTTGTAATTACATAAAAAACAAAAAAAAGATGTAAAAAATGTTGCATAATTGTATTATTTTCTAGCCTTTTATGTGAAAAATATTTTAGGAAATTATTTAGTGTAATAATACTTGCCCTAATTTGTTACATAAATATGGAAATAAAAATATGAACATATTTTACATGATATCTAATTCGCTTATTAATTTCTTATTAGCGTTTTAGATTTAACATATATTGTTGTTTGTTTATCTAGTAATAAATTGTCAACCATGGTTTACGTGCATTTAAACCATAGTTATGAAGCTTAATATATGTTACATGCATGCGTATTTTATATGGTGTGCATGAAATCATTACGTGAGTTAATTGACTAATTGCTAAAGTAGGAAGACCTTAGTTGAATTAATGTTTTAATTGGGTAAATAATTCTTGTTTATTATGATTAAATTTTGTAAATTTGGTTTGCATGTTTTATAAATATGGCGTTTTTTATAATTATGCAAAATTGATTTTCAAAATTAATATGGACTAATAGTACATGATTAAAATACTTATTGTATATATATTGATATGTACACTTTGCTAAATCATAGGCTATATACGTAAATTTGTAAATTCTTGCAACGTTCTATAACGCAGGGGTTTAGTGGTTTCCGCAAGGGAACCCGCGACGGAACAACGCAAGAATAAACAATTTTACATAAACGATTTTAACAATATTTCAAGTAAGTCAAAATCGTTACTAGGGTTTGTTTATTTCTCGTGGGGAATTAACCTCATCCATAGGGTAAGATCACTAATACATGGATATGTTGTAAACAAGGCAACCTTAATTTTATAAATGGCATGTGATTTATAAAATGTAAGGATTTCTATTTATAGAAGTTTTAAAAAAACGAAAATGGAAATGTTTAAAAAAACAACTAGTTTTATAAGGTTGTGTGCATGCTTCCTTATACGCAAATTTTGGTAACACTGATTTTATCAACTTCTACCCTTAAAATTAAGTCATTTTCCATCCAAGTATGAAATCACTTGAGTTGTATTTTTACTCTAAAATAGTTTTAGGTGAGTTTGCAAAACAAGGTAATATAACAATCGTATGGTCAGACCTAAGACTGTAAAATTACTAATTTAGTATTGGACGAATTATATCGAGTATGGTTGTTCAAAACTTCAACCTGAGGAATAAGATGGGGTTAAACATGCTACTTGACATTGTAATTATGGATTATGAGGCCTTGTGCCCCATACAAGCTAAGAGTTACATATGTTGGTAATTATCACACGTTGTTTACCTTTTGAGTTTACCATTTCTAGTAGAGCATTTGCATTAATGGTAGAACGTCAAGTTAGATCTTAAACTTTTGATAAAATTAATTGTTTATTTTTTTATAAACATGGGTAGTTAATTTTATAAGAGATTATTATCGAAAATACTGATATTTTCTGAACTTTTAATTGTTTTGTAGATGGTTGTTGCTGCCCAAAACACAAACAATACGACTATCAGGTCGATTCTCCTTGCGAAAATCTCACTGGTTCGAATTTCACAAATTGGTAACGAAATCTAAGGATTGTTCTCAGGTATGAGAAAAATATAAAGTTTGTGGAACAGCCTGCTGGACCCCCTAATCCTGAAACTGATGACCCTGACACTATTGACAAGTAATATGAGACTATCAATCTTGAGCAAGAGGTTGCATATCTTATGCTGTCAAGTATGTCTCCAGACCTACAAAGAACTTTAGAGATATACAATGCATATGACATGCTGAAAGAACTGAAAACTATGTTTAAATAGCAGGCAAAACAAGAACTATTTGAAACAATCAAAGCATTTCACGCTTGTAAACAGGAGGAAGGTCAGTCAGTAAGCGCCTATATCTTAAAGATGAAGGTCTACCTGGACACATTGGAACGTCGAGGATATGTTATTCCTAAGGAACTTGGTGTGAGTCTTCTTTTGAATTCTCTCAACAAGGACTATGATCAGTTCGTTCAGAACTATAATATGCATAACATAGGGAAGAGTATAGTTGAATTGCATGTTATGCTGAAACTCCATGAGAAAGGTATTCCAAAAAGGGCTGAAACTCCCGCTGTGTTAGCTGTAACATCTCGCATTTTTAGGTCATTTACGACTTTATTTATTCTATTATTTATTTTTAGGCTTTTACGCGTTCGCTTTTAATTTATACGATTAAGCTAAATCGCGTAAACTAAAAATGATCATTCAACGTAAACAAGCATCAAACAATTAAATGTTTACGTCAAGTAAGTATTATAAAGTTATTAGGATGATAATTTATAACTTTACGCTTTTTATTTTTATTGGTTACGTAAAATGTTTACGTAACGCAATAAAACTACACTTTTGCATGCATGTCAAACCATAAACCCACCTACACTTCAACAAATACGCACCATAATACCAAATATCCAAAATTTACAAATTATCTACCCATATTATCATACATAACCAGCCCTATGAAAGAAATACACCAAAACCCCACTAAAACTCACTTTTGATTATTAAACATTAACTTTTAACCATTATACAAACCCTAACTAGTAACCATTGTGTCCAAGCCACCAAAAGCCTCATTTTGTCCCCCCTTGGCTGCATATACACGAAACCAACACCCCTTGGAGCATGATTTTGTTTAGTCCCATCCAACATGTTCCTACAATGTCATACTACACATTATTTAATCACTAAACCATGCCCTAAAGACCTAAACCAAACCATCCCTTTTACTTACCATTTGATGGTTTTTACTAGTGGTATTTTGCAAGTCTTGTGCTATAAATAGAAGCCATAAAGTAAGTAAACTCACACACTTAACATTTTACAAGAAACCAAAGCAAGAAACTCCCTTTTTGAGCTTCTATGCCCACGGCTCACATACATCACCCACACACAATCCATAATTTTGATTTCTAAGCTAGTACAAGTGTTCAAGGTTCATTGTTGGTCATATATAAGGTGTCTTGGAAGCTTGGATTGGGTTAAACAAGGGTTTATACAAGGAAGGTTTCCAATTAGGGTTTTCAAGAAAATTAGGGTTTTCTAAACCTAATTTTCTAATTAGGGTTTCTTGGTTGGGTTTGATCTTGTTCATCATTCATCATATCTTCATTAAGGTCTTCTAAGAACCCTAATCTTTTCATTTTATGATTTATATAATTCATATATTGTTAATCATCACCTAGGTTTTATTTTATGAAGTTATAAAATAAAAACATATGTATGTATACACGAATTCAATTTTTATTGTGATTAAAATGAGGTTTTAAATGTGTCAATATGCTTAAAATAAGGATTTACAAGTGTTGGATAATTTATATAATTATTTGTCAAGTTTTGATTATTTATTTATTTATAAAGTTATGGAAATAAATAAATATGTGGGACTTATTTCTTGGACAATATGGACATATTATAATGTAGGGGACTTAATATATACACAATATGTGCATTGTATAAATTAGAGGACTTGTGATAATTTATATAAGTTATTAACACATAAAAACAAGTTATTTAAAAGTCATAAAAACAATCCGAAGTTACTGTAGCAAACAGTACCTGGGGAAAATTATTTTATAATTTTATTTGTTTAAATAATACATAATATTACTTTCTAAACAATAAGAAACTTGAAAATTCCGATAAATAACGAAGTGAGGAATGATGTTTACCAAGATTTAACAATTAAAAAGTATTTTTGTAAAAGAAAAGTTCTAAAATAATACAATACAAATTTAAGTAAAACAATTTGATACACCTTTTCTGTAAAATATATCTTTATATAAGGATTATAAAAGGTAAGAAACTTGAAAATCCAATGGTGTAATAATTAGTTATGGACTCTTTTCAAGTTTTATGTATAAAGTGAACAAACAGGTGCGCCAGAGAGCGCTGAGGCGCGCGAGTAGCGAGAGAGGAGTATCTATCTCTCACTCCCTATGAGCAGTGTTACACCAGTACACGGACATTAGGAGGCGCTCTGATCATCGGGTAAATTATTTCTTCGTATCTGGCATAGACTCTTAATTACGAAAGACGTTCGAGAGCGAGGCGAACAGACAACACCTAAACACACACACACACACACACAACAGACCGAAAAGAGAATATGAGCTTTTCACACAATACGCATTTCCAACAAACTAATAATTTATAAAAAAAGTCTCTCTCTCTCATTTATAAATAGTAACACATGCGCGAGCGCAAGTGTTACTGTTCATAACATAAAAAATACACATAGATACTTCACACACAACCTCCGGTTGATTAGTATACATTGACAAATACGAAATAAGACATATAAAAAAACGTATTAAACGGAGTAAAACTATTATTATATTACACTAAATTAGAATAATACTCTACACACACACATTAATTATATAAAAGTAGTTTTACACACACTAATTCATGTAAAATGGGATTCCAAATTTTAGCTCTGACGCTAGCGTCATCATACTACTCTCCACTTAATATTCCCATTACACACAATATGATATGTTAATATATCATTCAAATCCGGAAACCATGGAGCGCGAGAGCGCGTGAATAATGCAAACACATCCATCCAAGGAATCGAACGAAAAAGATATAAGGTTGATAAAACCTATGCATCTATTTTTTTATATATACTTTGCACCTATTTTATGAAATCAATTAAACTAATTATATAATGTTATTATATAATTATCTAAAGGTGATAAAACACTACTTTTCATAAACGAATATTTTGTTGGAAAATTTTTTAGTATTTCATAATACAGGATTCATGAACAATTATTTTACAAATGCAAATCCAATTTGTTTAATTTTATAAATTAAAGAAACACTTTTAGGTGGTGATGTAACTATATAGAAATTATATGTTGTATTAGTTATTCAAAGTACATGATACTTATACGACCTAAGGTTTTGTAATTAGGTGCACTCCAGGTTTCGCTTGTCATTCATTCACTTGATTCATTTCATTCACTACATTTACAGGTGAGTTCATAGCCCCATGTTTTACTATATCAATGATTTATAACTTTTGGGGTGAGAAACATGCATTGTTTTACGATTGGACGCAAGTGTACATTTTTACATGATTACGTGTTTGCCTAAGTAGCGATAACCCTCTGAGCCCATTATCATGAACTGTCAATTACTTTGTGTGAGCGCGAATGTTATAAATAGATCTATTTGGGATTGACATCCCCGTTCGGGTGAGTAGCGCTCACTGTGCCGGTTTACCGGACAACGGACGTATACCATGTCGGATTTAGGATGTTGCGGGTTAGAACATCATCACGGGCAATGTTGGCAATTTATATTGCAATTCATACATGTCGAGCTTCAGTGTCATGAGCTTAGGGAAACGTAATTACATTTTGTGATGTTTGCATCTGTTGCATTATCACGGGGAAAATCTTGCGGTCCTACATTACATTTTACATAAACCTATGAATTCACCAACTTTATGTTGACGTTTTAAAGCATGTTTTCTCAGGTCAATGAGGCACGAGGTGCTAAGGATACATTGGGGATACTCTTTTGGGGAGTCATGCATAAAAGATTTGGAGTCATTACATCTTGGGATATTTGTTATGATCTAAAATCTTGTCATTTCAATGTTGAACAATTTAAGCTGTTGTGCTTTGTACTAAACAATTTCAATAAATCTAATGTATCGTATTTCAAACGACTCTTTTAGAGGTCGTTCTTATATCTTGTGTTATTGATCTATGATGTAACACTCCCGGACACATTATTCCGCTGTGACCTAATTTGGGGGTGTTACAGATTGGTATCTAGAGCCAAGGTTATAGAGAACCAGGTCAAATGTTTTTACTTGGACTATAACCGTTTTCAAACATTGCATCATAAAAAAAGAGATTTTTATGGGACATTCATTCATACATCACATGTTGCATTAGTTGGGTATACTAGATGTTGCATGGTTCTCATACGTGTTTATAATATATTAAGTATATTATTATGGGTCTTATATATGTACTAATGTAAACTCTGTTTGAGTGTTACAGATACAATCTTGTCATCGGATTCGGCATCATCCTAGGTTACATATACGTCTATATCATCGCATGGAGACCCGCTAGCTTGGGCTGTGGACTTCTTCAGAATCTAGGAGCCCGAATCATTGGAGGTTGCACCGGCATCACCGGACTACGTGCCTGGCCCTGAGGAGCTAGAGCAGGCACCGCTTTCACCAGATTACGTGCCGGGACCAGAGTACCCCGAGTACTTGGCCTCATCTGATGAGGAGGTTCCCGTTGAGGATCAGCCTTATGCTGTTGCTGATTCACCTATAGCCTTATCTCCAGGCTACGTTGCTGACTCGGATCCCGAGGAGGACTTTGAGGATGGTCCAGTAGACTATCCAGCTGATGGAGGTGACGGCAATGATGATGACTCCTCTGATGATGACGAGGAGGAGGAGGAGGCTTCAGAAGAGGAGAAGGATGAGCATCTGGCTCCGGCCAACTCTGTTGTTGCACCTGTTGTTGACCATGTCCCTTTTTCTGAGGAGACAAAGCTATTTGAGACCGATGAGTCTGCGGCTACACCACCATCACCACCGGTATGTCGTACCACTGTTAGGATATCTATCTAACCTGAGGCACCTATGCCTTTTCCATCAGAGGAGGAGGTCGAGAGACTTCTTGCCGTATCACCACCACCACCATCACCACTCATCTCACTATCATCTCCCTCTGCAGAGGAACGCCTTACTAGGTGTTTAGTTGAACCTGCACTTCCATCATCACCACTTCCTATAGTACCTCACCCATATGGTAGCCCTAACTATATGCGTGTACCCCCAAGCTTCAGAGCTACCATGGGTAGATTAAGAGCCTCATCACCATCCACTACATCCATCACCACCATTACCACCTCCACCATCATCACTACATTTACCACCACATGTACCCACATCATTACCATTACCATCATCACCACTACCACCACTACCAGCCTCACTGTTCATACCACCACCAGTCGACCGTATCCAAGTTAGAGTATTAGTATGACGTGATATACCCAATTAGACTCCAGCCTAGAAGGTTAATATAATATAAATGAGATATATCTCCATATGTCTTGATTGAGTTCTATATTTGGTAAAAAATTCTCTTGAGATTATTATTGACAAAATGCCTATAACTGTTAAGCGATTATGTTGGATACCCAGAAGTGAAACGGTTGGGATGCCATTTCTACAACCACACGAGAACAAAGTTTCTGTTGCTCGTCATGCTGAGTTATTTAAGAATAGTCTCAAATTTCAAGAAGCGAGTGGGAGTATTGTAGGTCTTGAATTACTTCAAGAAGAAGATATATAAACCTTCTAAACGCACTGGCGAATGTCATACCAAGACTAAACATGGAAATGATAAACCTTAGAATGATGTTACTCATATTCACATGTTTGCATAGATACCTTATGATACGTTTCTATATCAATGGTAAAGATTATGAGTTAGAGGATCATTGTGAACCTACTAACCATAGGAGATGCATTATTAGATCTTGGATTTAATGAATGACTCAAAGACTATGAATGAAGAGATGTTGTCCTATAGAAGATAATCATATTCTTAGAATTTGTTTTATCTTTAACCTATTGATTTGATGATGAGGGTTAAATGAGTTTCCTTTTAAAGAAAACTCATAAGGACAATATTTGTATACATATTTATTGCACGTCAAATGACATAAGTGTTTACTCATACTCAAGTAATTGATTATGATTAAAACTTTTTTAATTTAGTGAACTTAAATATATAAAGATGATAGAATTGTCATACTTATTTTCTTGGAAGGAAATATGACAAATTGGATTTCAATAACTCTTTATTAATTGATTACTTAGCGAGGACGATATGCAATCAAAATAAGGTTTTATGAATCCAACATAATCTTTAGAAAATATACAAAAATGCTAGACTCCAAGTATTGATTAAAAGCACACATCTAATGAGCATAATCTTAAGTTTAATTATTAAATAAATCACTTGTTGGATTTGAGAACTCAAGAGTTAAAGTCAATTCAATAAATATTTTTGTGCGCTCGCACTTCTTGCTAACATTAATATCCCATCGCATTCACACCCAGAAGGTGCAACACCGCACAATCTTTTTTTTGTGGTGTCGCACTTCGACCTCAAACTTAGCCTATAAATAGTGGCCAAATTTTCACTCTAAAATCATTCCTCACTTCTCTTCTTCATCACTTCTCTTCTTCATCACTTCACATACTTTCCCACTGACCAATTTATCATATCTCTCAATCTCCAAACCCAAAAACACCATACTAAACCTTTGAAGATTGAAGATCAAACCACGAAGAACGAAGAAGAATATCATAGATTTTATAAGAATAAAAGGTTGTACTTCGATTCCATACTTGTTACGGGGAGAATTTTGATCCATATTCTTACCCAGATATAGTATGTTTGCTTGTTATTCTATTTAATCTGGTTATGAACTTCATAGCCATGAGATTCTCAATCTCATCATGACTACTTGTGAAAAAATATAATGGAATAACCGTTTTGTAATTACGATCTTGTTAATCTTAAGTGTATGTGATAATCCTAATCGTATCTAATCTTTCAACTTAAATTATCAATTTTGATATATACTCAACACCGATACAGGACCGAAAGACCCGTTGTGATCTATATAGTTTTAAAGATTTGACTATGATCTTTATCGTCTGTGACGAGAAATCCACTTACGCTATTTGATATAATAGTAGCTGGATTATTTGAGTGACACATCTAATCGAGTTAACTAAACGTAAGTCTTAAGTTAAACAAGTGAATTCGTAAAAATATTTTCTGATGAGAAAACGCTTTTATAAAAATCAAAGTCGGAAAGAATCGTAACTATTAACCAACTAAAAGCTTATTAATTATATGAAATTATTCGAGTAGTCATACTTCTCCACATTGTGAAAATTTTAATTTTCAGTTCTGACGTTGTTCCGACACTCGATAAAAACTCCTGTGCGACGACCTGGTCTTTACCTAAAAGATTGTACTGACATATCGGTGGGGTTTATACTTTGACCCCTGTGTATCATCTAATAACCGTAAATCTCAGTCTTATAAATTTATCGCTTTCGAAACACATCAGAAATCATAAACATGGAGTTTGAAATTAACTTGAACTTACTATTAATTTACTTTACTTTAGTAATTGTTATGTCTTCTTGTTAAAGACATGTACATTAAGTCCTTTAATGTGAAAAGACTTATAAACGTAAAGTAAAAAGTTATCCCCTGTTGTGTCTTCTTTTTAAAGACATGTACACTGTAGTCATTGACATGGTTAGAAGACTTATAACGAAAGTAATGTATTTTGATGTCATTGGCTACGAGTGTTAGTACATACACATTAAGATCATTGACTTGTTATAAAAGAATTATAAAATGCAATTGCTTAAATAATACTATTGGATACATTACGTTGAACTTAAGTAGGTAATAATATAGGAAAGGCCATAAAAGAATATAGATCAATCTTAATTGTAGTACCAAAAAATAAAACTCACATTTTATTGGTATAGTCAATCAAGGGTAATCAAACTATATATTGATATGATTTTGATTCATGATGACCTTAAACTTATTTAACTCCTAAAAGAGATCAAGGTTAGATAATTGAGTATGTCGTAGATATACCCAATTAGACTCCAACCTAGAAGGTTAATTAAGATAAATGAGATTATAACTTCATAATTTCCTTGTTGAAGTTCTATATTTGGTAAAAATCTCTTGGAGATTATTATTGACAAATGCCTAGAACTGTTAAGTGTATTTTGTTGGATACCCAAAGGAAACGATGGGATGCCATTTCTACAACCACACGGAGAACCAAAGTTTTTGTTGCTCGTCATGCTGAGTTATTTAAGAATAGTCTCAAATGTACAAGAAGCGAGTGGGAGTATTGTAGGTCTTGAATTAATTCAAGAAGAAGATACATAAACCTTCTAAACGCACTAGCGAATGTATATCCAATGACTAAACAAGAAAATAAGATAACAGCCATAGAATGATTTACTTACATATTCAAATGTTCCATGGATACCTTACTGAAACGTTTCTATAACAATGGTAAAGATTATTAGTTAGAGATCAATGTAACCTGCTAACCATAGGAGATGCATTATTAGATCTTGGATTTAATGAATGACTCAAAGACTATGAATGAAGAGATGTTGTCCTATAGAAGATAATCATATTCTTAGAATTTGTTTTATCTTTAACCTATTGATTTGATGATGAGGGTTAAATGAGTTTCCTTTTAGAAAAAAACTCATAAGGACAATATTTTGTATACATATTTATTGCACGTCAAATAACATAAGTGTTTACTCATACTCAAGTAATTGATTATGATTAAAACATTTTTTATTTATGAACTTTAAATATATAAAGATGATAGAATTGTCATACTTATTTTCTTGGAAGGAAATATGACAAATTGGATTTCAAGAACTCTTTATTAATTGATTACTTAGCGAGGACGATATGCAATCAAAATAAGGTTTTATGAATCCAACATAATCTTTAGAAAATATACAAAAATGCTAGACTCTAAGTATTGATTAAAAGCACACATCTAATGAGCATAATCTTAAGTTTAATTATTAAATAAATCACTTGTTGGATTTGATTTTTAAAAATAATAAATTGAGATAGCTCATTAGAACACTCTCGAAGCTAGTGGGATAAAATTGTGTATTATTTTTCAATAAAATAGATTATGTTATTGAACATAATTAGAGACAATGTATTTATCTAAAGTAAGATTTTATCTCTTAGATTGAAATAAAGTTTCTTGTAAGTATTTTAGGAGATTAAACATGTAACCTTGGAATAATATGTTTGATACATATGTGGTGAATTAAGTCTGAGTATAATATGAAATATAATTGAGTGAAACTCGAATGATCTATCTCACTTGGTGAGATTGAACACATGAATAGATACCTTAAGTCCCACTAAATGATTCATTAGTCCGATCATATTGTGTATTTGATTTGACAACTTGTTGAATACTAATTAAAGATATTAGAAGGAACATTCTAATTAATGTTTAAAATTTATTCCTAGAATTAATAATGAAGATACTATAGATATACATTGTGGTAATAATAGTAAGATCATTATGATCAACAAACCTTGAGTTTGTGTGATATCCAAACGTTATTAAAGAAGTGTTCAAAATTTACGGTAGGTTAGCATAGTGTTGTTTATATACACTAGTGCTTGTTTTAATTGAGATGATACTCAATATTTGTAGAAGCAAGTTTTCATCTTATATGATAGCATTGCTGGCTACATATGCTTGGTTTAAAAGCATAGTTGCATAATACTATACTAAAAGAATTTGAATGCTTTACAGTTAGGAAAATCGCTGAGATGACTGTCTTCATTAGGATGTTTTGTATGTCATACATCTTATGGAATACAAATGTGACTAAACTCATATAAGTGATACTTATAAGTGAGTGCATACTTACAAAATAACAATCATCATTATTCAAAGTACTTCACTATTCGTGAATTTTTGAAATAATTATTCTCAAAGTCCTACAAGATCATGACCTAGTTTGTATGCTAACAAGGTAACCAATGCCTTAACGCACTAATTTTGTGATTGTTGTGATAAGACAAATTAGTACTTAGCTAGGATCATCATGCACTGTATCTTATTTAGTATTTTTTTTTTTTTTTTTTTTTTTTTTTTTTTTTTTCTTTCGGATAATGGAACGGTAAGCAGTTTGTATTAAACAATGAAGTTGACATACGAGGTAGATCATCCTTTATACTACTGTGTTCTATATTTACATGTTTAATCCTTATAGAAATTTATTTATTCTAAAGCCATGTCCATTACCAGTTAACAATATGGGAATATTGTTAAGATAAGGTAAATGTGAGTGACTGGTGGTATTCTGGAGAATATGTAAAGATGTTGTCTGCCAGCTTCACATGTTATTCAGTGAGGTTGAATATTAGATCCCCACAGTGTGATAATCACTTTATGGATCGGCGTTATTGGGTGCATTACACACATGGTGAAAGTTATGTTTATCCTTAGACTTGAGATGCAAGTAGGTTTTGCGTGTATGGATAGCATTTCTTGATTATAAGCCTACCACTATATTGTCAAAAGGTAGTTATAAGGGCTATTTTCAGAAGTGTTTTGAAGTACATGACAAACACTTGTAGTCAAAATAGAATTTGTTTCTCTACGTGTTTGGGAGTTAGAAACTTACTGGGCTCCTCGTTAGGTTGATCAGATGTGTACGTGGGCGCGTCCAAAGTGTAGTTTAGATGATTCTTTTTACATTTGGTAATCTTGATCAATACAGACACGAGAAACAAAATCGTTAAACTATGGAATGACTAATGATCCATATCCATATTTAACATGTATCTAAAACAAAAGGATATGACTAACTGAAACCATTAAAGGCTGAGCTGTTTACCGAAACTATATACTCAGGTATTTCTGGGAGCATTGATGATGTTGCCAGACTATTTGTCAATGTTAGTATGTTATATTCTATAACAATGACATTCGCAAGTGGGAGTTGTTGGTTTGTGCTCATGTCATACGGATATTTATACGGCTGGGAATACGTGAGCTTACGGGGTCACACACGTTAAAATACATATATATCACTCTATTGGTATATATATATATATATATATATATATATATA
>BQNB010157592.1:0-15133 GCA_026074375.1 Tanacetum coccineum | reverse complement strand
CCACCGGACCTACCACAACACCATCTTTGCAGCCCCACCACCCCGGCTGCCACTCCACGGTACAACTGCCACCACACCTTCATCATCCCCAGCATCGAACCACGCCACCACATCGTCACCATCTTCACCGCTGCTGCCCCACCCTCGCAGCCTCGTTACCACCGCAGCCCCAACACCGCCGCCACACACCTTTCCATTGCCACCACCTTAAACGACTGACGCCACCACCTCCTCGACACCACTACGACAGCCACCCTCACAGCCATGCACCACCAAAGGGTGCGTTTGGTTTTCATAGCAGCACAACGGGTGTGTTTGTTTCGGCAGATTAACACCCAAGGGTGTGTTTGTTTATGCGTTTAAACTGCCCAAACGGGGAGTTTGGATATGTGTTTAAAGGGGTGTTTGGTTCACTATTTAGCAGCAGTTAGGGTGTGTTTGGTTTAGTAGTTAAGGAGCATTTGGTTTACACAGCCGCACCGTAGGGTGCGTTTGGTTTTATAAAAACCCATTAGAGTGCGTTTGGTTTATGGTTTACCGGCTTTAGGGTGCGTTTGGTTTTGACAGCATCCATAAGGGGCGTGTTTGGTTTTGTTCTTTTTATTTTAATTTATTTATTTGATTGATCTCGTCTAAATAAATATATTTCAAAACATGCGATATTTGCAACATGGATTTGTTAAATGGGAAAAACGTTGAGTTTTGTTAATATGGAAACGTCTTATAAACGAATAGGTCATGCTGATTTTTTTTATAAGTTTCTATACTTATTAATTTTCACTATAATTCTATTATTTTGGAAACCCGATAAAAGAACGAAGTTATATAATTTTAAGATCTTATAATTGGTTAGGAATGCAAATAATAAGCACAACACAAATGGAAAACGGAACGGCTTGACCAAGAAGATGCAGCTTAACTTAACGGCTAAGTCCTACTAGTTTAGGATGATGAATTTGGGTTTTTCGATGGATGAGTACATCAACGCGACACGTTGATAAAGGATTTGGATTACAAGTTGTAAGAGTTTGGTGGTTGGTTAAATAAAATAAATTGAAAAGCAAACGCAAAGTATGTAATGTATTCCGTATATATTACATATGAAAAAGAAATAATTATATAATTCATATGGTGAATTATATAATAAAGACAAACAACCAAGAGAATAAGTCGCAGTATATAATACTTTACAAGTATTATATAAGAAACGTGAGAAAATAATTGGAACAAAATAATCCAATCCGTGTTTGAAAATCTCCAAGTAAATTAATAAAGAGTTCTCGTTTAGAAGTAAACACATGTTTTAAAGTTACGAATTAAATAAATGACGTTTTTAAAGTTTTTACAAAACTTATTATTTTATCTATTAGTCGAGAATTATAAAATAATATTTTATAATTTAGTATTTCGTTACGCGTTTTAACTAAACTAGTTGTCTAAGAAATGTAAGAAAATAATTGAAACAAAATATTTCGACACGTGTTTGGAAATCATCAAATAATTTAATAACGAGTTCTCGTTTAGAAGTAAACACACGTTTTAAAGTTACGGATTATGTAAACGGTGTTCCTAAAACTTTTACAAAAGTTACGATTTTATTTTCTAGTCGGGAATTTATAAAATAATATTTTATAAATATGTATTTCGTTTCCTCGACGGGTTGTAACCAAAATAATAGTCTCATTTGTAAAAGTATAGTTTTCGTATGCTCGTTTACAAACTTGTTTACACTAATGATTTTAAACTCTTATAAATGTTCATTTGCAAACTCGATTACATGATTAATATCACACTTTGTTTTACTTATGGATGCAAATACTTAAAGCCTTTCTTTTGGAAATACATGGTTGATTTTACTATGGACACAAGTATCTTGATCTACTTTCCCTGTTACGTGTTGCCTAAGTTACGAATAGACCACTAATGCCCAAACTATCATGAACCGTTAATTTCTTAACCGACCGTTCTGGTTAAGTGAGCGCGAGTGTTATAAATAGATCTATTGGGACTAATTATCCCTATCCGGGTAAGTAGCGCTTACTAGTTTTGGAGGTCCGAACAAACGGATATATACTATGTCAGATTGTCAATAGGTGATCTTGGTCAGATACCTTTAGGGCGAGTAATTCTATTTAGCATATAAAATGCTTCCTTTTAAATTGAGCTTCGGTGTCATGAGCTTAGCGCAACAGTAAATACTTTTCATGTGATATTGTATTTTTTATAATAGTCTCATGTGTTTTGTATGTGAAGTCGTAAATTGCTAAGATTGTCACATACGTTTTGAAATCTTGTGGTCCACACTACTTTGTTTGAACATTTCAATTTGTTAAACATCTTTTCATAATACTTTGAGTGAAGCTGTATTCACTAAACATTTTTTATCCTCATAAATGATTTACTTAAACCTATGAATTCATTCAACTTTATGTTGACCGTTTTTAGCATGTTTTTCTCAGGTGATTAGCTTTGGATTTCTTGACGTACTATGTGGAGTCTACGCGCAATATGATACCATTTTTCAAGATTTTATTTCTCATTCATACTCGTTGTCTTTTGAAAACCAATTTATGCTTCCACTACATTTTTCTTAAACTTCCGCAAATGTTTAATTTCTTTTAAATCTTGTAAAACTTATCTATTTTTAAACAATGCAACGAGTTATGATTTTCAAAACATCAATTAGTGGTCGTTCTCTCGTGCCTTGTGTTCGAAATATGATGACGTCTCGCCCCCGGACACGTATTCCGTCCAGGCCTCGTCTAGGGGTGTAACAGATTGGTATCAGAGCCAAGGTTATAGAGAACCAGGTAGAATATCTAGGTCATTGTGTTCAAATGATTTTTACCCATAAAATTAATTATTTACATGACTAGAATTTTTTTAAATGTTTTTAAAAATCTTATTTCAAAATCATGATATTTATTACTGGTACGTTTTTGGGTATCACGGGTATGCTTTGTTTGAAAAATTAAAAACTTTAATTCGAACATTCGCGTTTTTAGATAGATGTTTTCGAATAAATTATTATATAATTTATAAAATACTTTTATCTAATAAAAGTGATAATTAATTATAAATTAATTATTTTCGTTGTTGGTACGCGTTGTTTATAAAATTTTTTTTTTGTTTTGCCCCCATAAAAAGGTGGGGGGGGGGATATTTCAGTCACTTTCTGCTTGGTTTCGTGTCTCGGGCAAAACTAAAAAGTTGTCTGGAATGTCGTTTTACATCAAATTGCTTCAGAGTCCGAGTCGTGAAAACGTGATTTAGCGGGTCGTTTTTGATAAATCAATTTAGGAATAAAATATATCTTCTCGTTTTCAAGTCAAATAAGTTAGAAAAATAAATTTGCAAATGAGCGATAATAATCGTAATTATGATTTATTATTTAAATACGTTTCTAAAATTTACCGGCTACGCGGTAATCGTTTTTATGTGACCGTAAAAGGTCAAAAAGTCAAGTCGGAACCAAAAAGTCAAAGGGTAAAATAGTAATTTAAAATTATGGAAATTTTGGGTTGTGACAATAGAATCTTGCAAGTCACCTACCAAGAGTTTGTTTGATGTTGGCTCAAGCAGGATTTCCATCTTCACTGTTAATACTTAAGTATCACTTCGGTGTTCTTGCAAGTCTCACGGATAATGCGTCGGACTCTTTGTTACAACTTGTGGAACTTTATGGTGTGTCAACACAAGTGTTTATTTTGACATTGTGTCCTAATGAAGATTTATTAATTGATCTCTTCTGGCTTAGATCGATTTGTTGTGCACTTTGTTTTTGTAATCGGAGCGGAGCAGATGCAACTATTCAATATCAACAATCTCGGAGTGAGATGTCAATAGAATAAATGTGTATCTCAGTGACAAATGAGACAAGGTTCTTTTGACCGAGAAACCCGAATGGCTGGGAAGGGTGTGCATTGCATCACTGGGTCCACTGTTGTTCGTCGTCAGTATCTAGAAGCATCTATGTGAAACTGATAGATTATGTAATTGCCCGTTTCTGCCTAAGGGTAAGCGGGGCTGCTTTGTTTTCACCCCTTTATCCATACATTTTCTTTTTCCTTCTTCACACCCCTTCAATGCTCTTACCAAGACTTCATTTCCTAACACCTTATTGTGATTGTTCCAGTGTTAGTTCAATCTTAGTCGGCATTTTTCCCTTATACTTATTCTTCTCCAATCATACCTAAGGACTGCTATTTCTAACTATGGATTGTCCTTGGGCAGATCCTCCGGTTTTGGTTGGATCGTAGGACTTATTCCTAACCTAACCACCTTATGATTTCAGAATCGTCATGAAAATAGGTTGTTGGGTATAGAGATCGAACCATAAAACCATTTTCTGACATTGTTATTTTGAAAATATCCCCTACACATGTGGGATCTGAGATTCGAAAATTGTTTAGCACATGGAAGGGAATGAGGTGCACTTTGATTCTTAAAGATCGGCATTTGTTCTATAATATATTTTAATCATATTTTCTCCTCTTATTTTAAATAATAAATTTGAAATACCAATTGATTAAAATTTGACATGAAAAATTCCATGGGGAGAAAAATTATACCACGATATTGCATGAATTTATTTTCTTGATAGCTCCCCTTCAACAGTATATGTGGGATACCAATATTTATTAAAACTTGACTTTGGAGTGAAAAATTGATATGACACCACAAAATGTTGAAGACGGAGTGAGATGCCTTAGTGAACAATGTATATTATTAATTGACATTATAAACTTTTTCAATTTTAAATTTAATCAAAAACGTGTTTGGATACATAAATTGACAGTTATGAGATGTACCCAATACACAATTTAAAAGGCTTTGTTTTTAAAAAAAAGATCCCCCTCAGAAATTGATTCACATAAAATGATCATTCTTTTGTTATCAATTTTTTAATACTATTCGCGGAGGGAAGGGAGTGTTGAACACACAATTTTAACAAATACCACTTTTTATGGAAAAAAATACCACAAATTATATTGTAGACAATTTGACATTGAAAGTTCTTTTTGAAAATTGTGTTCAACGATTTTTTTAAAAACACATGATAGAAGACTCTCTCTATTTTTAGAGTTAGCGCACTGAAGCGTACACTTCCCTATTACATTCGGGTCCGAGCTATGCACTGAAATGTACATAAATTCATACTTCACCATGAGAAATTTAGAAAAATGACATGTTTTGAAAGCATTTGAAAATCCTGCTCGAACTTCATTTTCACGCTCGTGTCGATGTATTCCACATTTCTAGGGGTACGTAAAATGTTATCGATCCTGTAGAGACATGTCGAGAAGATTCTTTTTGGTATTTTTGAAATTTTCTGATTTTATATTTGTTTTTATAGATTTTATATTTTTGTATTTTCTTTTTGTTTGTTTTATATTTTTGTATTTTATTTTTTTTCAAAAAATATTTATAAATCATATCAAGAGAAATAAAAAATATTTTACAAATTGAAGTTTCATTACAGTGACAGTTGTTTGCTAGAGGTTGAATGGATGAAGTTGACAGGTTGTTGTTGACGGTTTTATTTGATGCATCAGTATTTGTGACAACAGAAGACTTTGAAACAACTTGATTTTCTCCATTGAAATATTTGTCGAAACAAAGGATTACCGAGTAGCAAATCCAGCTCATTGAGTTGTTACTGTCTCAGGTCTTGAAGGAATTCTGTTGACATTGTGGTGCGAGGCTTGAACCGTTTTGTACAAACGTCGTTTGACATTAAGGTTCGAGGCTTAATCTGTTGTGATCAAACGTCATTGCAATTTCATCATTTGTGAATTTACTATGACACTGGTTTTTGAGATATAGTTTTCAGCAAAACATTACTCTGAGATTTTGCCTTGTTGACTATTACATAAAGGTTAACTGCACTTAAAATCAGACTTTGTTCTTCTGAACATTGATTGATTGTACTTGCACTTACATCAGTGTTAGTTTGCATTCATGAATATTAGATTTACTATGCAATTTTGAACCATCGGGGGGTTCACTTTCAACCTTGCTTGTGCAAGAGTGAAAACTTTCCTGTCAGGTATCACTTAGACAACATATTTGAAAATTCTCCCGTGGTGGGTTTCCACCTAAAGATCGATCTAGTAGATGTTTTCTCATTACACAGCGGAAGTTATGTATTATTAAAAAAAACCTGGTCTGTAATATATTGCCTACAAATTTCTGAGTATGACTCTTTTGATCTACGGGTTTGTTACTGTTTCTGGTCTTATGGATTGAAATCTTTGCACGTGAATTCACTTCCTTTAGGAGTTTTATTATGCACGCATCATGATTTGCATTAAAGACACACTTATGACATGTAGAACAAACAAAGTTTTTGGAATCTGAAAAAGAACTAGAACTCTTAGAGTGATCTACTTTGGGCACAACTGTTATTATTACGCAACTACTCTTAGTTACAGGAAAACTCCTAGGTGTTTTATTGTTGCTCCTAGGTTTTGGTTTGCTACCATCAATAGTGCTTTGAAATCTAGCAGAAGGCGTCACACTAGTTTTTGAGTTCCTATCTCTATATTGTGTCTTTTTCCTAGCTTCATCTAGATTGTTGATTATGAACCATGTCATTTGAACTAAAATCTTGGCATGTTTCTTAGAAATATTCCTTGATTAGTCCAGAATGCAATCATTGTTCAGGTTTTTGCAAAAAAACGGAATCTCTTTTCTTAGGCAAATAGTGTTGAGTGACTGGTTTTGACAAATTGTTATTCACATCAACTTGGGAGGCAAGCCGTTGTTTTAACATTTGAGGCCTTTCATATTTAAACGCATTTGGTTGTCTAACAACTTATTGGTTTCTTGGTAATTGTAAAACCGGTTTCCCCAAGACTGATGTTTTATCAAACTTAGTATCTATACTATTTCCTTTTAACTTCCTTAGGTCATTTTTTAAAGCCGCAATTGAAAAAACCTTTTCCTGAATCTTAGCTTTTAAATCAGCATTATTAGCAAGTAAAGAAGTTGTTTGTTCTATAGTTTTAGATCTCTCTATTTTAATAGAATCATACAAATCTTTGTAATGCTTTTTCAAAGTCTCATTTTCCTTACGTAATTTAGCCACACTATGTTCTAATTCTATGTTCATTGTTTCAAGTACATCAATTTTCTTTTTAATCTTGGCTTTATTACTTATTTCATTCAAAATTTGACCATGTTGCCCTGATTTTAAAGCTTGATTTTGATATTTAAGTTCGAGAGCAATACAATGCTTCCATTGTTGAAAAATCTTTTTGAAATTGGGCAACGATCTTTTTGAGTAAAATATTTTCAGACTCGAGTGATTGTTTTGAGTAGTCAGTTGTCTGGTTATTAGGCGATGAATCAAGCATAGGACTTTTAACTTGACATTGTTCAGGATACTGGTCAACCCTACCTTCATTAATGATTTCAGGTTGCTCAGTATGTTGTTGTCATATAGCAAAGATATTACATTCTACAGTTAATTATACCTTAGCCATTGGCTCTTTATCATAAATGTGTCTGATATCTGCATCATTAATATCTGTATCATTCCCTGACCTGCTGCTGTCATCTTGCACTTTGATTTATACCCAGTCTTTCCAGACACCCAAACCATTATCCAATGCTTTACCCGTATCAATCTTACTCTCTTGCATCTGTAATTGTCTTTTATTCACCCTTCTATCATACTGTCTTTGATGACGTGTTCTTTCAGCAACATACTTCTTGACATTACCCATGTGTTGGAGTAGTGTATCTCTGAAGTGTTTAACCTCGATTCCAGTGTATTCAACAAAGTACTTGTTTGTCATTTTACTATCATAATCTAAAGTATACTTTGAATCGATGAATTGCTGAAACTGTTTGTTGATCACCCAAAAGGCTGCCATGGATCCATCTTCTTGAAATTCATTCTCTTGTCAAGTTGCTTTGTAGTTTGATCTAACGTTTAGAATCATTGTACTTTGTGAAAGTATCAACATTGACCCAAAGAATGACTTGAATGCCCGTTTGAATCCGGTTCGTATGCGAGTTGCTTTTAAGTCATCTTTAGAAGACTTCAAGGTGTGAATGAAGAGATCGAAAATATGTCATGCATCTTTCTTTTGCTTTTGACATCTTGTATATGATTGCATGCACATCTTTTGTTTCAGAATTCAAGCTGCATTCCTTTACTGATTTGCTAGATGCAGTCTCTGAATTATTGTTTTCTTTCTCAGAACAAGGGTTTTGTATGACAACTAAATCAACTTTTAATAAATCAACATTCAATGCTGGAATTGGATTTGAATTGATTTTCTTTGTGTTTGCATCAACTTTTTTGTTTCAACAATTAGAGGAGTTCGTTGGTTGATGAAGAGTTATCTCAAGCATGTATTTCCTAATGGAATCCATGTTACAGATCATTGCATCGTATAAGGATTGAACATCAAATCTTGTATATTCCTGCATATGCTCTTTGAATTCTGAATTGAAAGCATTTTCAAACGTTGTTCTGAGCTTTGTCAAAATAGTCTTGCAATAAATCTGAGAAATTATGTCTTTGGTAAGATGTTGTTCTAGTAAATCCATGTCTTGAGCGTATGTTCTTTTGACGATAGGCATAGGTACCAAATCTTGTAAAGTATTGGGAGAAAATTGAATTTGTGACTGAATTGCTCTTAAGACTTTTCATGCATCATTCTTTGAAGTTGTGTCTTCTCTTGAACTTTAGAAGTTGAACACGAAGCAACTGTGTCATTCTGAAGAACACTTGATGTTTGAGTTGGCAAATTGGTATTGGTATTTGACATTTTGATGTTGTGAATGGATATCGGATCTTAAGTTTTATGAAGTGATTGAGTCTTAGGAATACACGGGATTTTACAATTCTTGATAAAACCGGGAAAATAAGTTAATATTTCACGGGATTTTATCGAATCAAAGAAAAACCATATAATTCACCCAAAAGAAGTGTATAATCCTCCCAAGCAAAGTGAATAAAAATCCCAAAAACAGTGTATAAATCGTCTGTATAGATAGCTTGACCAATGTATAGATAGCCTGACCAATGTATAGATAGCCTGACCAATGTATAGATCGCTTGACCAATGTATAATTGGTTGACTAATGTATAGATTGCTTGACCAATGTATAGATCGCTTGACCAATGTATAGATCGTCTGACCAATGTATAGATCGCTGAGCAAAGTATAGAGCGCCACTGACCAATGTATAAATCGGCCTTTGTTACGTATAAGATAGCCTGTATTAATAAGTATGTATAAAATCGCTATGCAAATGTAGTTGTATAAATCGCCTGTTGTAATGAGTATGTATAAATCGCCTTTGTTAACGTTGCGTATAAATCGCCTTTGATAACACTGCCTATTAATTCGCGTGTGATAAACTGCCTCTAAATCGCCTATATGTATAGTTTTGCCTGTGAGAAAAAAAAATATATACGTCTATTTCGCCTTAAGATGCGTATAATGCCCAAATATGTTCGAAACTCAAAAATCAAAAATTACCAAGCCTCTTTTTTTGACGTTTTACCTGATTTTTCTTGCACAACTAAGTATATTAAAGCTAGGATGACCTTAAAAATCCAAACTTTAACGTTTTTAAGACGAAAAATTTGAAATCAAGATTCAAGTACAAAAACCCTCTTTTTGAACCAAAAACCTTAAAAAGATCAACCTTTTGATGTATTTTCAAGGATTGACTTGTACTTCTAACCTATATGAAGGTAAATAAACAAGAAAGTTGCAAGCTTTATGGTTTTTGAACGCACAAAAATGAAACCTTCTTTTTGTATAGTGTTCGAACCAAGTGAAACAAAGAAAAAACTAAGAACAAAATCACTAAAAACCCCTTGGCGTATGATACCACATTGACCAACATGTCATTTAATAAGGACCTAATTGACTAATTGAATTAATAAAGACCGATGACATTCTTGTTTGGACTAATAAAAATCCGGCTAACATTTAGCATTCACACTTTAACAATCTTTATCATTGTATAGCCGTTAAGCAATATTTATAAGCATTTAACACATGAATTTGTATCACACTCAACGAACAATATGCTTTAGTTCAAACGAGCAAGACACCAAACATCTCATCACGATTAATACCGTATATGGCATGTTAGACATTCTTTTACATTCAGAGATTATGAGTCATATCCATTATATTTACCGCTAACAATAAACATGGAAACTAACAAAACACCGAATATGCGATCGGACAATTGTTCAATTTATTCATATGTTAAGCCCATATAAAACTATTTTAAATAAGGCTTCTACACACCAATGCCATCAAAACCCCTCAATCAGTTTAAAGATTTGAACACTTTTGATTTTGAGAAACCCTAATTTGAAAATTAGGGTTCTTCGAGTTTAAGAATGGTGAAATCAAAAAGTCCTTCAAGGTTTGAGATGTATAGGAAGCGTAGAACGAGTTTGTAGTTCATACTTAGACTGCAAAATAACAGTGATGGAGATGAGATGTGGCGATTTCGAGTCATGGTGAGGGATCCTGGGTATAAAAGATTATTGTTAAGTGTGTGTTTGTGAAAATAGGGGACGGAGTGGGACTGATGGGGTATAGGGTATTTTTAATTTTTTTACATATTTAACCCCTGTAGTTTTATACTTTTTCCATTTTGCTTATTTAAGTTTTATAAGGCATATACAAGTTAAACAATTAGCCCAAAAAGTCCCTAATGTTTAAACTATCATACCTATAGACTTAATTTATGCAAAATACTCCTTAAAGGCATAAACACATAACATATAAGGCACAAGAAAGGTAAGCTCAATTATCTTTTCTTAAATGATATTCTGTTATTGTTTAAAACCTTTTTCCACTGAAACTTAGTATTATTATGAAGAAGATTTTTGATATTTTCTCCCCCTCAAACAGTGACCCGTTTTCAATTTAAAGAGCTGTAGTCATTGTTTGAGAAGTCGAATGTCTTTGAGAAAACATTTTCTGATGAAGCAATGAAAAACAAACACCAAAATAAGATTTCTCTTATTTTAACACATAAGCGCACTGACACGTACACTTATGGAAATATAGAAGCAGTGTATATGTTTGCAAGTAAACCAAGCTTTCTATGGTCATACGTAGAACCATGTCGAGACTAGATCCCGTTGAGAGGTCAGTTTTTCCTTTTTGAGGAAATACTTGCTTTAAGATGAGGACGGGTGCTATCTGACATAATAGCAAGCCAATTTGACATGTTTTGAAAAATTTGAAACTTCTACTGATCTTCATTTACAGCTCGTATCATTATTGAATGACATTTCTAGACCGTAATTGTTATCGAATTTTCAGAGACATGCCATTAGTATCTTTCTTTTTTATTTTTCTCATTTTTTAATTTTTTCTTTTGTTTTTATGAATTTTATTTTTTATAAAGTTTTTTCTATAAAAATAAAAAATCTTTTTGGTTTTTATGGTGTGTAATATATATACATATTATACATGATATTTGAATAGGTACCACCACTATTCTTCAGCTTCATCTGCCAACTGTTTTAGTGTCTCAGATGTAAAACTTCGCATTTCCTGCGTGTGAACAGAAATTCAGTCTTTCTCTGCATAGGGCTTTAGTGAAGATGTCCGCTAGTTGATACTCCATGTTGACAAAGTAAAGCTCTACTACTCCATTCTCCACTTGCTCTTTGATGAAGTAAAATCTGATGTCAATATGCTTTGATCGAGAATGTTGAACATTGTTGCAGCATAAGGCAATAGCGCTTTTGTTATCACAGTTACATTGGAATTTATTGATCCAGCCATAGTCAGCCAAGCTAGTAATCTACATTCTAAAGGATTGAGCAACAGTCAGACATTAGCAATATATTCTGCTTCCGTACTGGATATCGTAGCGCTTTTCTGCCTTTTTGATGACCAACTAACAAGTCTGTCTCCCAATAATTGCATACATCCAGAAGTACTTCGTCTAGTATCTTGGCAACCCGCGTGATTAGCGTCTACATAAGCTGTTAGAGCAATAGAAGAATCCTTTGGATACCTGATTTCCTGATTTAATGGTTCCTCGTATGGTATTTAAAAGATTCTTTTTACAGCAATGGATGGTGCTTGCCGGTAGGCTTTGCTGATACGGACATACAATTCATACAGAACAATGTAGGTCTGTTCTACTAGCTGTTAAGATACATAAGGGTGCCATCATTTCACGATAGTGTGTAGGATCTATGGCTTTACCTTGTGTATCTTCATTTCGGGTTGAAATTTCTCACCACTTGAGATATCCACGACGGTCAATAGATTTTCTATTCCATATTTCTTCAAAGATTCTAGAGCATATTTAGACTGGTTTAAACAGATGCCTCTGGGACTTTGTGAACTCTGTAGTCCTAGAAAAAAATGATATTTTACCCATCATCGACATCTTAAACTTTGAACATGTTATTTTTGAAAATTGGTCACATAATTCAGGTGTAGTAGACGCAAAGATTATATCATCAACATAGATTTATACCAGGAGAATATCTCTGCCTTCTCTTCTGATGAACAATGTGGGATCCACGGTTCCTTTAGAGAATTTCCTGAAGAGAAGTAGAAAACTTCGATAATAGATCATACCATGCGCGTGGAGCTTGTTTTAACAAATAGAGAGCCATCTTAAGCTTGTACACATGATTCAGATTGTCTTGATCCACAAAACCGTCTGGTTGACTGACATAAACTTCTTCACGCAGAATGCCGTTCAAGAATGCCATCTTAACATCCATTTGATAGACGATCATATTCATGTGAGCAGCATATGCAAGGAAAATTCGAATAGCATCAAGTCTATCTACTGGAGTAAAGGATTCCTTAAAATCAATTCCCTCATCTTGACGATAACCACGAGCAACCAAACGAGCCTTGTTTTTAAGAATTCCTCCTATTTCATCAAGTTTTACCTTATAGATCCATTTTAAAGTAATGACCATCACTTTATCTTGACGTGGAACGAGTTCCCAGACTTCAAGACATTCAAATTCATGTAGCTCCTCTTGCATTGCTTCAATCTAACATGCTTGAGTCATTCGTCTTTATAGTTCTTTGGTTCAACTGATGTGAGAAAGGCATCGTAGTAACAAAATAAAGCTTGTTCATGGAGTTGGAGTCTTGTAAACATAGGTCTTTTAGTTCATTGATGATGTTTTCTAAAGGATGATCCTGGTCCATTTGGTACGTATTTGGTTAGGCTAGCAGTATGCAAATAGTAGGATAACATCTGACGAATAAGATGCTCAGAATGTGTTCTAGAATTAGAATACTCTAAAGAAGGGATCGTCTTCAAGTGTGCAACATCTAAGTCATGATTGTCTTCTTCAACATCATTAGAGAGTGATAGGAGATTGAGGTTTCGGTGTGTTGTTTGGACGTTACTAGGTGTATGGTGCCATCTTGATCAAGAGTTGTTGAGAAAGGTGACGATTAATGCAGCTGGTTCTGGCGAAACTACTTCAGGAATTGAGCAATGGCCTTCAGGGTGGTGGGTAATCAAACAAAAAAACACTTGGATGGAGTCGTCTCGAGTATTTCTTCAAACAGTGGTTGAAACAAAGTGGAGGGTTGAGTAATTCATCAAACAATGGTTGAAACAAAATATCCCAATCAGTTCTTGAAGGTGGTACAAATGGTGTTGAAGGAGGAGGGTTACGCACGAGTCCTGAACTGATTGTTGCAGGAGTCATTTCATGAAGTGCGGGTTCTAAACTGCTGTATTCAGAAGCCATCGCTGTCAGCTCATCAAAATCTACATGAATTGTTTCGATGATTCGTCTGGTACGTTGGTTGTAAATTTGAACTGCTTTCTCTGTGGGTGCGTAGCCAATGAAAATACCAATATCAGATTTCGATTGTAACTTGCTCAAGTTCTCGCTATCGTTTGTTAGATAACAAAGTGCACCAAATACCAATGGTGTTTTGCCGTGACGAAGACGTATGATGGAACGATTTTTGGTGTAACATATGGTAGCAACTGCTTCTGCCCATAAGAATAATGGAGCTTTTGCATAAATAAACATTGTGCGGGCAGCTTCAATTAGCGTATGATTACGTCTTTCAACGACACCATTTTGCTGTGGAGAGCGAGCAATAAATGTTTCATGAGAGATGCCAACCTTCTCATAATATTCACGCAAAGTTTGATTAACAAACTCAGTTCCATTATCTGTTCTGATTCGTCGGACATGTACTTTTAGCCGCACTTGGATCATCTTGAGAAACTTGATTATGAAATCTGTAGCTTCATCTTTTGACCTTAAGCACTTTACCTATGTAAATCGAGAGTAATCATCAACAATGACGAGGATGTACTTCTTTCCATTAACACTTGCGACACGCATTGGTCCACAAAGATCCATGTGCAAGAGATAGAGTTTTTCTTGGTTGGTGTCCTCAGATTTAGGTTTGTGGGGTTTCTTCTTGCTTTTGCCCATTGCACACGCAGAACACAGATGGTCCTTTTCAAACTTTAGCTTATGGAGACCTCAAACAAGACTGTGTCTATCTAAATTGTTGATTGCACCAAAGTTCGGATGAGATAGACGTCGGGGCCATAGCCAAGACTTAGTCTTTGAGGCTGATATGTGAGAAATCACATATCTTTATTATATCCAAAATAGCCTTTAAATGATCAAAATATGCAAAAATATATTTGTATATTGCTTGTTTTGTCTTTGTGATTGTGTAGGTACGGATAATGCAAAAATCACAAGAAAATGGCCAAAACCGGACAAACACGGACACGGGAACGGATAAAGTGCAAAAGAGCCAGAAGATTTCTACTTAAAGGTCAACAAAGTCAACCCATGGTCAACATTTGGTCAACTCACAAAGGACAAAATTCTCAAAAATACCAAATCAGTCCTAAATGTTATACACTAATTTCACCAAAAGTCCCTAAACCCTAACACCATTATCTCTTTATAATATAAGAGATAACGGTCGTTATCTTTATAACACACCCTTATAACCAAGCCCAAAACTCCCGGCCCAATCCTATTTGATATAAAAAGGCCTAAGTCAAACCCCTTCCGAGTCAAACCCCTCCTTTTCAGTTAAAAAATTCGGGTAATAACTTGTTATTGTTCATCGTCGTCTTCGTGAATTAACCCACCTCAAAA
>BQNB010157591.1:0-12592 GCA_026074375.1 Tanacetum coccineum | reverse complement strand
TTTCCATTTTCTCAAACCATCTTATCAATCCTAAAACTCCTTCCGTTCCCTTAAAGTTGAGTGGTTGACACTTCATGAAGTCTTGGTAGGTGCATTCTCTAGCAACATGTCTATCACTTCTAACATTCTCATCGGGATTCTCGTTTCTACCATTTCCATTTCCACCATTTCTATTTCTACCATTTCCATTTCCACTGTCGCCATCATTGCCATTTTGGCTTTGGTTTTCAGTCTCGAGAGTATTGGCGGCATGGGTTACCTCATGAGCAGCCAACGCTTCTTCCACACGTCGGTTAACGAGTTCTTCGATTGATTCAGGGGTCATACCGGAGCGAGTGATAGTCATTGTTCTACATTACAAGACACAACCCATGGTAAGATTTTGAAACGAATACACTATCATTAGATAACGATAATTTAATACATGTTATGAAATAAAATATAATTACAACACGATTGCCAGAACGAATAAATAACAATATAGATAAATAAACGAGAGAGTCAAAACAAGCTTTTCATTTCATAAATAAAAGCATAATTCGGTTACAACCAATTCCAAAATAGGTACATGATCCACAATTATTTCTAATGCTAACATCTAGACCTAACCATCAGTCTAGTGTCCTACATGATCATGATACTGCTAGTCTAAGGGCGAAAACCCAAACATCTCTCAACATATGACTCCAACCTCCTAAGTCTCCCTCGAGTATCATCGCGATCCTTACGAATTTGACGAAACTCCTCATGTGAAAGGGACATATGAAGACGAAGGCTGTTCACACGATCCCTCTCAATATCCAACATAGCATGAACCTTGAGGTTCTCCAACCTCAAGCTATATATCCTCTCGGTCATACTAACTCTCTCTCCGCTAGCTATCAACTGACCGGCCTCCAACCGGCTCTGAGCAGTCTCAATCTCGACAATCCTATCAATACGAACCTCAGACATGTGATGGTAAAAGGCACGCACAGCATTATCCAAATCAATCGGCATATCCTCGAATGACCTAACAATTCCATCCCTAGTGGCAGACGAATAAGAAGAATCCTCTCCAACTGGCTCTACAATCTCCTCCTCGACTATCGGTGCGGGCATCGGGTCGACACCTACCTCAACCGTGTCTCCAGCACTGGTGTCAGCCTCATACTCCTTTGTATCATCTCTGACATCCCTAGGGTCAATCTCAACATGATCTCTAACATCATCCCCATCACCAATACCTAACTCCATATCAACCCCAGTCTCTATAGGACCAACCTCGGCATCCTCCTCTATGCTAGCCTCAGACGAATATGAATCTCCGAACCTCTTATAAGGTGGTAAGAGATCAGCACGGGTAGGAGCTAATGATCCCATAATTGGCGTAGATGATGGTAGATAATCAACCGGGGATCTACATCTCTTGCGAGATGGTCTAGCAGAATGTAAAGATGAATGTAGGGGTCTCTCTAATGAATCTCCTGATGATGACTCTGATGTAGTCGGTGGATACAAAGTAGATAATGGAGCAGCACTCCAACGACGAATGAGCCTGATCTGGCGCATCCCCAAACCCAAAAGAATGACTGGCGAAGATCCGAAGATGAACTGGAAGAAGATGAGTGATGATCTGGAGAACGAGGTGATGCATGCCTCGATGCTAAGCTGCAAGCTTGGCAAAGCTAACTCTCATCCTTGTATCACAACTTACGCGACCCGTTAGAATGGGTGCGGTAAGGTCGACCAAAAGGAATAGCCTCACCGGGTCGGATAAGAGTCGCTGACCGTCGACGAATCCCGGGCGGGGCAGTAATAGGAGCAATAGGAAACTCATGTGATGATGATGGACGTGCTGTTACCCTGCTCCTCCAACGAGCAACGGTAGCAACATAAGGGTCCTGCGATGGTGGTCCATCAGAAGAATCAGGAGCCTCAGAAGAATCGGTGCATATGAATGGTGAAATAGCTGGTAGCGGGGAAATGTGCTCTGGTGAAGACACCTCATCTGGTGAATCAGAATCGGAACCCGTATAAGGCCCAAGCCCCACATCTATGGGTGAAGTGACAAGAGTCGTCCTCAACCACAGACGTTCAGAAGAAATACAGGAGCAATAGTAGAAGTCTCTGGAGCAACCACTGAAGTAGAAGGAATAACAGTAGGGATATCACCAAAAAGAATAACCCGAGAGGGCGGTGATCCCACACTCTCATCCGAAGAATCAGAAGAAATAATGATAGCTGAAGCTGCCATAATCTGCACAAGCACAAGTTATATAAATTCTCATTATATGAAACCCTAGCAAGGAATAAAGAAATGCTAAAATGCATGGCAAGGTAAATATGGCAATATGAAATACTCTTATGTAAATAAATATTCTCATATATATATGAATGCACAAGGATAGACAACAAGTAGCACAAATAGAGCACATAGGAGTCACATACTGGTTAAAGCCAGAGCCATAGAATAACTACCTGTTCTCATATAACTTGGCTCTGATTACCGGGACTCTGTCACACCCCCAACCTGCCTAGACGAATACGTGTCCGAGGCGTGATGTCATAACAATCCGTTCACAAGCATAAAGAACGACCTCTAATCCTGACGTATTTGAAAAGTTTACTCGGTGCATAAAATAGAATAGATGTAAAGTTTTATAGCCCATAAAGATTAGTTAAAAGTACGGAAGCGTAACAAGTTTTAGATAAAAACAACGAGTAAATAATAGATAAGTTTGAAAATGGCGAAGTCACAAGCACATAGACTCCAATATAGCATCAAGAACAATCCAAGCGAAGCACCTGAGAAAACACGTTAAAACGTCAACATAATGTTGGTGAATCCAGAGGTTTAAGTTTTACACAAGTGGTACCACAAGATTCAAACGTATGTGACTACTATAACAAATACAGCATCACATAAAAAGTATTTATTGTTGCACTAAGCTCATGACACCGAAGCTAATTAAGTCAACAGGGCATGTTACATCCTGTTGCAAAGTATTCCTGCCCTAAGCCGGTGTCCCAAACCAAAGACCACCATAAAGTATAATCGACATGACATATATCCGTTTGTTCTTCGTTAAGTGGAACCAAAGCGGATAGGGATAATTAGTCCCAATGATTCTATTCTATCACATCAGCTCCCTCAATCGTCCCTTGGCAGAAATTAACAGTTATGAGAAGTTGCAGAAGTAGTTTGTTAGCTACTTAAGCCACACATAAACAATAAAACTCACGTATAGAACTAGTTCCAATTTAAAAGCAAACAATGTTTCTCACCCCAATAGTATAAAGCGTTTGTAAATCAGTAAAAATGTGGGGCTATGAACTCACCTTAGCAAGGGTAAGCGATAACCACAACAGATGATGAAGATATAAGGAGGTCTAGCCGCGACCTAGAGTAAGTACGGGTATGACTTAGAATTATCAAAGAAACAAGAAATCATCCTGTTTATCATTAAAGCATCCAAGTGTGTTTGCGTTTTAATAATAAAATATTTGAATTTTTCACGTCTTAGTTTTTTTTTATTTTAAATCCTGACACTTGGAAAAATAACTATTTTTAGAATCTTTCTTTTAGAAACTTTAGTTTCAAAACGTTAATAGCGTCCCCTATTTTCTTAAGTTTCCATATTTTACAAATCGCTTAAACAATTCTAAATCGCCTACTCCTTATGTTTAAATCGCCTAAAATGTCCGTTTCGTACTATTTTTAATAATCCTACATTTTATTAAGTTCGGCACTCAATAACCTTTCATGACCTTTCTTCTAGGTGTTCAAACTAAATACCTGCATTTCTAAGTTCGCTCGCATTTAAAACATCCAAAATCTACCGAAGTGCCGAAGACCCTTTTATAAACCCAATCAGCAACAACATTTAGAGTATTTCTTAAAAGTCTATTTTTTTTCCGATTTGAGTAAAAATGTCTCTCTTTATTACTTAGGCTAAGCGTTGCCCAACGGTATAGTAAAATCTCATTCCGGACAACTTTCGTGTTTTATACTTTGGCCGATTCGGACCCGAAGGGCTCCGAATCGCCCGTTTTAGCTGCTGATCTGGTCTTTGCATTTTCCCTTTCGCCGAAAAAATTTTCAAGTTTCATTTGGTCATAACTTAGGCCGTTTTAATCTGATTTTTAAGTGTGCTAATATGAAAAATTAACTATTCGAAACGAGCTCTTCGAAAACTACTTTTACAACTAATGAAAACATTTTTAAGCCGCTCAAAACCACAAAACAAAATCGGGACAGCAACTTTGTTTTGCCGAAATATGACCAAAAATCAAACCAAATCGCATATTAGTGCCTAGTCTAGTTCAACCTTCATTTACAACCAATCCACCACAAAACTAACCTTAAACCACCCTAATATCTATTGTTGCAACTCTCATCCACTCTCAATCTCACCAAGAACATATTCTAAAACATAAACATAAGCTTTTGTCATAAGGCTTCCAACATATTTTTAAGATGAACAAAAATAAGTTGTAGTTTCTTTTGTAAAAACATCACAAACACATGGATCTTTAATAATAACAATAGATCTAATACAAGAATCATAACAACATCAAAATAATACAAGATGGGTCAAGAAATACTCACAAGAAAGCAAGCAAAAGATGAAAACACAAGATCTTGCAAAACCCACTTATAAACTTGAAACCCTAGTTTTATGATTCTTGAAAAACAACCAACAAGTACTTGGATCTACCTTAGGTAACCTTAGAAATGAGTTTAGACTACTTGGATCTTGAAGAAAATCAAAAGATATGGATGGTTTATGTTGGGGTGATGGTGCCGTGAGCTAGGGAGCAAGGGGAGGGAAGAAAGATTTTTGTTGGAGGCTTGTAAATGGAAGTATAACCCTAAGTTGAGATATGGTGTTGTATATATAGTGGAAGAGCTAGGGTTCTTAAGGTTCAAGTGTGCATAAGTGACCAACACACACCAAGAGTGTGTGTGTTGGGTGGTTCGGCCAAGATTGGCTCACAAGGACCATATGGTTCAATTTTTCTAGCCAAGGTTCAAGTGGTATAGATATGGTTCAAAGTTTGCTAGTCAAATGTGTAAGAATGGTGTAAGCATTGTGTAAGTAAATACATGGTTTCCATACTAGTGATGTGTGCATGAGAATGACCCATTCATAAGTCACTTTCTCATCTTCCATGCACACATGGGTGGGACATTCAAAATAAGATGCCATTTCTTTAATTTAGAGTCCAAGTATACTTGTTGTTGTAGTGTAGGCGCCATATATTGGCTAGGGAAATAAGGTGAACGAAATTTTTAGTAGTGTGACACTAGAATTACGATAACTTGAGTTTACACGAAAAGATTTTGAGTTTCCGGGGTTCCGTTTGGTCAAAAACGCGAAAAACGTAATTTAAAAGATAAAACCTTAAAATTAATATCGGAAGTGATTAAAAATCACGAAACACTCAGGAAGGCTAATATAACACATATAATGCTTAAAATAATTTATAACCGATGCCGGAACGCGTCCGGTGATGTTTCTCAGTTTTTACGCAGTTTAGTTCCTCGGTAAATTGCCAGATTTAAACGTAACGAATAAAATTTAAAGCAGATGACCGGAGTGGGTCGGAATACTAACCGGGAATTTACGGGGTGTGACATTTGGTAAATGTGTTGAGGGTATTGGGTAGTTTGTATATGCATGTACGCATTGAAACGCGAGTTTAAGTGACTTACATAAAAAGTGGTAAAACCAAATGTATATTACTTGTAAAAGTAATGCTCATTAGATTGATAATATGTTCAAAATAATGTAGACTAAACTTAGTCTAGGGTCGGTGTGCGTCCAAAGACATTTCTTGTTATGCACAGAATAACTTCTCGTTTTAGGTTAAATTAAGTACGTATATCTTCAAAATAAAACATGACTAGTTAATAATAAAATATTAACAGGGAAAATAGTCAGTACTAACTCCCAGGTCTTGTTCTTCCTCAGAGAATCCATCTCTTCTTTCATAGCAGCTTCCACTTAGAACTATCTTCGCAAGAAACTGCTTCTTGGTATGTCAATGGTTCATGAGTATCTTCTTCCTCTGCTGCAACAAACGCATAAGCAGCCATATTAATCTCATCTCAAAACCTTAAAGGTTTCGTTCTTATCCTTCGATCTCTATCCCGAACCAACTAATAATCTGTGAGATCTAGTGTCTGATTAGTTTCTTGATCCCCTGCATCTTCATCATCGCCATCTTCCTGATTTGTCTGATCTTCCTCAGGCGTATGATTATTTAACCTCTGTAATTCCACCTCAACCTGTAATTCCTCAACAGACTTATCAGTACCTACACCAGAATCCTTCAACGTGTCTTTGTACATGACACTTTCATTAAAGACCACGTTCCTGCTAGTGACTATTGTAGGTGATTCATCATTAAGCCTATATAGTCTGTACCCCTTCACACCCTCGGGATACACTAAAAGAACGCATTTTATCGCTCTCGACTCGAGCTTACCTTGTTTATCGTGTGGATATGCAACACAGATGAAAATCATCAACATTCCATAATCACTTGGATGTCCCAACCACATCTCCATAGGTGTCTTTTTATCAATCGCTGTCGATGGTGACCTATTGATAAGATATGCGGCCGTACATGTTGCTTCCGCCCAGAAGGTCTTGGGCAATCCAGACTAATTAATAAACAACGTACCTTATCCATGAGAGTTTTGTTCATACGTTCTGCTACCCCATTATGTTGCGGCATCCCGAAAACTATCAAATGTCTAACAATCCCACTCTCAATGCATAGCTGCTCAAACTCCCGGTTACAGAACTCAAGACCATTATCTGCCCTCAGATTCTTAACCATCCTCCCAGTCTGATTCTCTACTAACTGCTTCCACTCTTTGAACTTTCCAAATCCTTTGTGTTTGAACCTGAGGATATAAACCCATAACCTCCTGGAATAATCATCAACAATAGATAAGATATACCTCTTACCTCCTAATGATTTCACCTGAGATGGACCCCATAAGTCTGAATGAATATAGTCTATCACTCCCTGAATAGTGTGCCTTCCTACACCGAAACTAACTCGATGTGATTTTCCCAGAACACAATTCTCATAAAAATTGAGCTTACCTAGACTTTTCTTGCCAAACATCCCCTGCTTTTCCAGCATTTGTAGTCTCGCCTCACTGATATGTCATAGTCTTTTGTGCCAAACCTGCGCAAGACTGTCTTTTTCTTTAACACTAGAATTAAGCTCACCTGCCATTGAACGACCATCCAAAGAGTATACGTAATTATCCCTTCGTATTCTAGATAAAATAACCCTGGAACCGTTAATCACCTTGACTTTGCCCAAATGCAATTTTACGGTATATCCCTCTTTTTCAAGAGTTCCCAGCGATATCAAGTTTCTTTTCAATTCAGGAATATACCTGACATTATGTAAGACAAAACTTGACCTATCTCTCAGCTGTATCCTCACCTTTCTAATACCTCTGATCTTACACTCCCTGTTGTCACCCAACTGTACACTGCCCCCATCACATTCTAAAAAATCAAAAAGTATATCTAACCTGGGTGTCATGTGGTATGTGTAACACCCCCAAAAATCAGGACAACGCAGCGGAATGGTAACATTGGGGTGCTACTTCAGGGCACAAAACACAAGTCACGGAAAACGACCTCAAAAGAGACGTTTAGAATATTTTTCACATTTGATATATTAAAATCAGAGTTTACAAAGGATCCCATTTATAATGTATTAGAAAACATTGTAAAAATGTTTATTTAGTGGTACTCAAGTTATTAAGCGTTCAAAAATATATCCGCGCGACTCGAATGCTCCCAATGCTCCACTAGCAAATAATAACCTGAGAAAAACATGCAAAAACGGTCAACATAAAGTTGGTGAATTCATAGGTTTAAGTAAAAGCAGTGTTGAAATAATTTAAGAAATGTCTTTGTAAGAAAAGTAGCGTTACAGTATTTCAAAGTGTTATTTCCGAAATCCAAGTAGTGATTCAGTAAATCAAGTAATGTTTAGTAGTGGACCACAAGATCGAAGTAACACTTCACACAAGTACAATTTACGCAGGGTAAATCAAATCCTCTCCTACACGCTCTCCTTTGATTTATAGAAAAACCGCTCCTCCTGACACCCTTGACAAAAAAAAATCATACTTTGCCATGGTGAATCCTACAAACTCTGATTGGTTGAGATTCGTGGAAGCAATCCAACGGCTTAAAGAGAAGATTGAAAGATCAAAGGCTAGGATTGATGGATTGGGGAACGTCTCAAGGACCTAGAAGCTTCACTCCACCACTATAAAAGGGGATGTAATCACTCAATATTAGGGAGTAGTTAAGAGTAGTGTAGTTTAGCTCTTTTTATAAACTTATTTGTGGTAATGTTAGCTTATTGTTCTTTCTTTATATGTAATTTCCTTTTGGCAAATGTTGTAAACTCTTTTTAAGATTATTTAAAAATTAAATTCTGTCTTAATTCTGTTTTACTCTTTACGCAATCATGTTTAAATTTGTTTTGATATAAGCCAATAAGCTCTAAATCCTAATAAGCTAGTCCAATTCAGTTTAGCTGTCTAAAAAGCTAAACTGAATTTGCTATTCACCAAAATTCACTCAAATCAACTCAATTTACTTGAATAAGCCAATGGGAAGATAAGCCAGATTTGGATGGGCTTATAGGGCTTATTTTTAGCTTATTTTATAAGCTAGCTTGTTGACTTAAGCTCTTAAGAGCATGTTTGATCCTTGTTTGAGCTAGGATCAAGGTATGTTCTCTTTTTACTCTATTGTACTTAATTTCCATACCAGCTTATTGCACTGCTTATTTTCTGCTTTTTGCTGCTTATTATTGCTTATTGGGTCTCATTTATGCTTTCTAGATGTAGTTTTTAGCTTTCAAGTCATTTGAATGTGTTTTCTTAAAAACTGCCTTTTATTGCTTAAAACTGCTTATGCTAATTTGCTTATTTCATGTGCTTATTTCTGTGTTTTTAATGCTTAAATGTCCTCATTTTAGCTTATGCTTAATCTGTTTTTACTTTACAAAGGTTTTCAAAATCTGTTTAAGCTTAAAAAGTGAATTCATAATCTTAAAGGGGTGTTTGGCACAAGCAGTCTTAACATAGTTAAGACTGCTTGTGTAGCTTCTAGGGACTAAGACAGATTTAATAAGCTCAAATAAGGTCTGAGTATTAAGCTAGGACTAAGTTTTGATTAAATTGAAGTTAGTTTTTCATATCCTCAATTCTGCTAGTTCATAATCTATCAAGTATGCAATCTGTCTTATTGAGAGTTTTTAGCTTATTCAGTAGTTGTATTAGCTTATGTTAGTTTGATTTTGCTTATTGAGTTATGGTTTTAATCTGTTTTAAGTTTTCTTAACCTAGTTTTGCTTATTGAGTCTTTTAAATAAGCTGCTTATAGTGTCATTTCATTCCAAAAAGCAAAAAAAAAGTAGCCTAGTCTGTCTCTTTTAAGTAACGATTCTAGCTTAATGTCTTTATCTTATGTGCTTAATTTTAGCTTAATTTTGTCATTAACTTATAGCTCTTCATCTGTTTTAAACTTTTAGCTTATTTTCTATAGCTTTTTAGTGCTTAATCTTAGCTCATAGTTTGTCAAAAGTCATTTTAACTGTTTTTTTAGTATCTGTCTTAAGCTTTTGGTAGCTTTTTATCTTATTTTTCCTGCTTCTTTTTATTCATGAGTGCTTATTAGGTGTAGGTGTATGTCTGCTTTAACTTATTTAAGTTTTCT
Source organism: Tanacetum coccineum (assembly GCA_026074375.1). Classification (NCBI taxonomy): domain Eukaryota; kingdom Viridiplantae; phylum Streptophyta; class Magnoliopsida; order Asterales; family Asteraceae; genus Tanacetum; species Tanacetum coccineum. The sequence goes on along the minus strand of BQNB010157591.1, from coordinate 2,837 downwards.
TTTTGCTTATTTAGTCTTAAAAACCCAAACAGTATTAGCTTATAGACATTAGTTAGATTTAGTAATCTGATTCCCTTTTGTGCTCTTTCTAGCTTATTTTTAAGTTTTGTCAAAAAGTTTATTTTTTTAAAGGTACTTATTTTAGTCTTATTCAGTTTTTTCATTTAAAAATTTTTGCAAAATAAAAATGTTGGGAGTATAGAGAAGTCTCAGGTTTCGAACCCGAGACTTCTACCTTAACTCCCAACACTTTAACACACACGCCCTCAACCAACTGCGCCCTTGCGTCTCATCTGTCATAGCTCCATTTCATTATCCTTTTATGCTTTGTTTCCAGAATTGCGTATTTAGTTTATTAGCTTATTTACAGCTTATCCAGTTTAGCTTATTTTCCAGTTTTATTTTTCTTGTCTTAGTAATAGTTTAAAATATTTTTAGTAATTTTTCTAGATTTTTATGAATTAGTTTAGTATTTTTAGTTAATTTTCTAGTTTAAAAGTTTATTAAATTGTTTAAAAATATAAATAAAAATCAAAAATATATAATTTTTGTTTTAAAATTAGTTTAATTCATTTAAGTTTTAGAAAATTTGCAATTTTAAGTTTTAGGGTTTAAATTTGATTTATTTGCTTAATTAGTCGCGTTTTAGAATTCCCGTTAACATTTTTAGCTTAAATCCTTATTTGCTTTAATTGTTTGCTTGCCTTTATTTGCTTTTGCGTTTTCATTAGTAGAAATAGAATCCAAAATCAAATCTTTTATGACATTCAAGCTCGATTCCCGACATAACCGTAAATTTCCCTTCACCTCTCACCGAGGAGAACGATACCCGTGTTGATTACTTATTATTCTTTCCTAAGAATAATTGGTAAGATACTTTGCTTATGTATATTATATGTATTATTATTATATATATTATATATATTTGAGGGTTATTTGTTTGATACGTATTTAGACGAACATCACCAGAACCGGAGGGATCTACCCAGAGATATCCACTAGATAGTGTAGAAGTCCTTAGGTATGATACAAAAGGAGAAAAAAGTAAGAATCGGGAAAAGTGTCGACTGAGATGGAGCTAGTACTGGAACAAACCCAAGAAGGTACTAATTATGAAGTCTCGGTAAGCGTTGAAGGGGTTGAAGAATTAAAAAGAATTGTAAGGATAAAGTGTGAAAAGAAAGAAGCCCTGCATACACTTAGGCAGAAACCGGGTCAATACATAAACTGTCGGAAACACTAAGGTGTTGTCTGACATTGAAGACTGTCATGGACCTAGTGATGCTAAGCACAACCCTCCCTAGCTTCTCAAGGTCTCTCAACAGACTCTTGTTTCATTTCTCACGGAGATTACACGCATTTCTATCGACTTTCTCACTCCGAGTTGGTTGATATTGAAAAGGTGGCAGTCTGCTCCAGCCTCCGATCACTAAAACCAAAGTGCACTATTGAGTCTAGAGCCAAAAGAGATCATCCATAAATCTCACTAGGACACTTGTCAGAATTAAGCTTGCTATGTCACACAATGTGAATAACAAGATATATATTAAGAGTCCTACGCATTATCCTTGTGATCTTGCCAGAACATCCGAGTGATATTTAATTATTCACAATGAAGATGAAAATCCTGCTTGAGCCAACATCAAACAAGCTCATGGTAGGTGACTTGTGCGATTCTATATGAATCAAACTTGTGACAACTGGAAAGAAACGATGGTGCGATTCTACAAGAATCAAACTTGTTCCAGGTTATGAATTAATGGTTGATGATGAATTTTTGAAATGATTAACACTCTCGATGTGTCACAAAACCACTTTAGCAAGTGACACGTCGGTTGATTTTCAAATCGATTTTTCTGTTTAATCGGTGAGATAGTAACTCACTGGTTCACTCTTATCTTGTTGTCTGCTTTGAGACGTTCCGATAATGAGAACATGCTGAGTACGATGAATCTTATACATATGTGTTAGAAAGATTCAATACTACAAGCTGGAAATCCTGTCAAGGAGATTCTTCTTAAATTGAATCTACTTGATCACAGGTCGATCCTCACAGATTCAAAGGTTACTCCAACCAAACACGAGCGAATGACAAAGCCATATTCGTCCCCCCGCTTTATTGCTAACTGTTTTAATGCATGATACTTAAAGATGGAGGTGAAGGTACATGATTCCAGTTGACTCACAAGGTTTATAACCACATGCTGTGAGGATATCCACGGCTTCTTGGCCGTGAACACATCGTCTAATCACTTGATCCGCACAAATCTTAAACAAGTAGGGGTCGCCCAAAAATAATGCCTAACATCCTTAAAGAACTTTTTCTTTTGTTGGGACGACATCCCTTTTACAGCAAAATTTCCCGCATGGTAATTTGCAATGGCGGCAAACCATGGGGTACTAGAATCACCATGAAAAGATATCATTCTGAGGGTCTCGAGAGGAAATGTTTTGGTAATTTCCTTTTTCTCAAGATCACCTTGATGAGGGTTCTCTAATCTAGACAGATGGTCGGCCGCGAGATTCTCCGCTCTTTTTTTATCACGAATAATGACATATACTTCTTGGAGTAAGAGAATCCACCAGAGCAATCTTGGCTTAGCATCTTGTTTAGTAAGAAGATACTTAAGAGCCGAGTGGTCCGTATACATTATGGTCTTCGATAAGACTAAGTAAGGCCGGAATTTCTCAAAAGCATACACCACGGCTAATAATTCTTTTTCTGTAGTCGTGTAATGTGCTTGAGCATCCGTCATGGTCTTACTTGCATAGTGTATAGGCTGAAAATGTTTGGTCTTACGTTGCCCCAAGACTGCACCTACCGCATAATCACTAGC
>BQNB010157590.1:0-15133 GCA_026074375.1 Tanacetum coccineum | reverse complement strand
CCACTTTGACTATCAGTTTGTGGGTGGTAAGTTATACTCATATCTAATCGAGTACCTAATACTTTATGAAGAGACCACCAAAAATGTGAAGCGAATCTGCCATCACGGTCAGAGATGATCAAAACTGGCACTCCATGCCTTGAGATTACTTCCTTCAAGTATTGTCTCGTTAACTTTTCCAACGAGTCGTCTTATCTTATGGGTAGGAAATGAACAGACTTGGTAAGACAATCAACGATTACCCAAATCGTTTCTTGACTCGTTGTCGTCTTTGGCAATTTAGTAACGAAGCCCATTGTTATATTCTCCCATTTCCACTGTGGAATTTTTGGTTGAACCAACAATCTAGGTTTCTGATATTCAACCTTAACCTTGGCGCACATTAGACACTTGCTAACGTAGGTGGAAATTTCTGCTTTCCAGTTGGGCCACCAATACAGCTTCTTCAAATCTTAGTACATCTTATCTGATCCAGGATGGATGGAATACTTTGACTTATGCGACTCATGCATAGTCAAATCCCTCAACTCTTTAAAACATGAAATCCAACTCTGGTTGTTCAAACACAACATTTCGTCGACACGAGGTTTAAGTTTATTGATCATACCATGCAGATCTTCGTTTATGTAGTTCTCTTACATCCTTGCCTCAGATTAAGCATTCAAAATTTGCTTAAGAAGATTTAAACCAATTGTCATAACCAAGGCCTGAACTCGTAGTGGCTTAATCTTGTCCTTTCGACTAAGTGCATCAGACACCACATTCGCCTTTCCTGGGTGGTATCGAATCTCATAGTCATAATCACTCAACAATTCCAACCATCATCGTTATCTCATGTTCAACTCTTTCAGATCAAGAATATGTTGCAAACTCTTGTGATCAATAAACACTACGCACCTCGTGCCATACAAATAGTGTCTCCACATCTTTAACACAAATACTATTACTCCAAGTTCTAAGTCGTGAGTGGTATAGTTCTTCTCATGAACCTTGAGTTAAAGTGATGCGTAAGCTATGACTTTCTCTTTCTGCATCAAAACTGCGCCCAACCCTTTATGCGAAGCATCATAGTAGATCACGAAGTTCTCACTCCCCTTGGGTAAAGCCAAAATCGGTGCACTATACAATTTCTGTTTTAATAGTTGAAATGCCGCTTCCTACTTTTCTTCCCAAATCAAACTTCACGCTTTTCTGAGTCAGTTTGGTTAGAGGTTTCTATATCCTAGAGAAACCTTTGATAAATCATCAGCAATAACCAGAAAGACCTAAGAATTTTCATATATTCATTGGAGTCGTAGGCGTTGCCTAATCCTTGATTGACTTAATCTTGGCGGTATCGACGTTAATGCCCTGACTATCAACAATGTGGCCGAGAAATTACACCTTCGGGAGCCAGAATTCACACTTAGAGAATTTGGCATACAATTCCTTATTCTTAAGCAATTCTGATAATTTCCTAAGGTGTTCCTCGTGCTTCTCATTTCTTCATGAGTATATAAAGATATCATCGATGAATACTATCACGAACTTGTCTAAGTACGGTTTGCACACCCGATTCATGAGATCCATGAATACCTCTGGTGCGTTAGTCAGACCAACGACATGACGTAAAACTTGAAATGCCCATAACGGGTCCTAAATGCGGTCTTAGAATATCCTTTTCTCAAACTCTAGTTGGTGGTAACTAGTCCTTAGGTCGATTTTTTCGAGTAAACGCTAGATCCTTGTAGTTGGTTGAAAAAGATCATCTATACTAGGTAACGGGTAATGGTTCTTCACAGTTAGCTTATTCAATTCTCCGCAGCCGATGTACATCGTGGAGGATCCATCCTTCTTTTAGTCGAACAATACCGGAGCTCTCTACCATGAGGAAACTGATATTATAAATCCCTTTGAGCATACGATATACTACGCTGGAGATGGTTAACTCTCTGCCTCTCAACACCTAACATGACTCTGAGTCTTATGTTATCTGGTATGTGCTATTTTAAACATACCTTTTACCTTGAAAAACGAACCCAAAAGACCAAAAACATAATAAAATTGGCAAATATATGCTTGTTTTTGTGTTTGTGAATGTGCAGGTATGGATATTAAAGAAATGGACAAAATTAAAGAAAAAACAGACAAAGCCGAGCACGGGAATAGAAAGAGGACGAAAAATTTGAAGCCAAAGGCGTTCCTGTCTTTTACGGACCAACCCGGGCCCACTTGGTGGGCCGAGTCAGTCACATGCCTTAAATCCTAAACCTAAAAGCCTATAAATATTTAAAAGCCCAAAACCATTATCCAAGCCCAATCAAAGTCAAACCCCTAAAGTAACCGGTCAAAGTCAAAAATGTAAAATGGGTTAAATTACTGTTTATCCTCCTCATATTTTCCCTCCCGCTTTTCTTTCACACACAGCAACACACCAGGGTAAATCAACTCTTTTCACCTCACACACTCACGTATCAAAGCCTTCTAGAAGACCCTGCCACATCTGACATATACTTGACACGTTGGCGATCCAGGCAATTCTATTAGTGGATTTAACGTGGAGAGGATCCAATGGATAAAAGAGATTATTGAAAGATTCAAGAGTCAGAATTGAAGGTTGGGGGAGCGTCCTCAGGCTCTAGAAGGATCTCTCCTTCACTATAAATAGAAGGTTTCATCACACAATAGAAGCTATCTAGGAGTAGGAATTAATTTTAGGAGTAGTGTAGCTTATTTTCTGCTTATTTAAATTACTTTGTCTTAAATTTTCATGTATTCTACTTTTCAAAGTAATGTACTCTTTCAAATTCTAATGCAATTTAATGTTCTTTTCAATTCTGTCTTTTAAATACTGTTTAAATTTATTCATGTGATTTCAAATTGGTAATAAGCTCTTAATAAGCTCTCAATTCCTTCTATAAGCTATTATTCACTTAGTAAGCTAACTAAAAGCTTAGTTGAGTCAATTTATACTCATTTCCTTTAAAAGTCAGAATTAAGCTTTGTTTGGAAGATAAGCCAGAAAAGGAAGGGCTTATGGGGTTATTAGTTTGCTTATTTATAAGCTGGGTAGGTCATTAGAGCTTATTAGGATTATTTTTAGATCCCTGTTTGAGCTGGGATCAAAGGTACCTTTCATTTTCTCATTTAAAGCTAAATTTTAAGTTTTAGTCAAGTTTCATTCAAAAAAATGCCAAAAATACCCAAAAATATGCTTAATAGGTTAGCTTATAATTAAGTACTTATTTTCCTGATTTTATTGCTTAAAAGTCCTTTATAATTCTTATGCTTAAGCTGTTTTTACTTTTCATAGTTTTTTTAATCTATTTTAAGCTTAAATTGCATATTCCTAATCTAAAGGGGTGTTTGGGATAAGATGTTTCAAGCTCATAACAGCTTATTCAGCTTATCCCTTTGACTTATTTCTTTTTCTAAGTACTTATTAGGTATAGTTGTAGGTCTATTTTTGCTTATTTTGTTATGAGTTAGCTATTTAGGCCTCAGTAAGCTAAGTCTGTTATTACTTTAATCCCCTGAGCTTATCTGTTCTAGCTGCTGAACAACTAGCTTTTCTAGCTTAAACTTAGGGTCTTTTTGCTTCTTTCTTGCTCATTTATGTTTATTAGGTCTTTTTCTAAATTTGTTTTCATAATATAGCTTATTTCTAATGCTTTTTAGTCCATTTTTTAGCTGCAAATTTGTCAAAAGTCCTTTCATATCTCTAAATAGAAATCTGTCTTATTCCTTTGTTGCTTTTTTTCAGCTTAAATGTTTTGCTTATTTTTAATCTTAAGTGCTAATTTCTTGCTTATTTGAATTCTTTGCATACTAGTCTACATCAGTTTAATCTTTATAGCTTTTAACCTAGAGCTTATTAGGCTTTAATTTTAGCTTAAAAAGTTGCAAAAGTCCATTTAGTTCATTTTTTATGCATGGTGTTTTATTGCTTTTCAATGCCTTTTAGCTTATTTTAATAGCATAATTTTTGTTCCTAAGTGCTTATTAGGTTAGCATATGAATTTGTTTTAGCGTATTTCCAATCTAGCTTAGCTTATTAAGTTTTAAATAGCCAAATAGTTTAGCAATATCTCATTAAGTCTTAAATAGCTACTGCCATTTAGTTTTACTTATTTTCCAGCTTATTTGTGTTTTTCATAAAAAGTGTTTTTATAAAAAATGCTTATTTCAGCTTATTTTTGCTTTTCCAAAAAGAAAATTTTCAAAAAAAAATAAAAAAGGGGATTATGGGAAATCAGGCGTGAGCAAGGCTCGAACCCCTGACCTCTACCATAGTCAACCCTTTTACAACACACACAAACCATCTATGCCCTTGGGACTTTTCTGTCATAAGTTCCATCTATTATTCTTTTATGCTTTGTTTTACTATTTTGCCTATCAGCTTATTTTAGCTTATTATCCTGCTTATTTGATTAGCTTTTTTTAGCTCTTTTATTTTTCCTAAGTTTTAAATAGTTCAATTTAATTTCTAGTATTTTTCAAGTTTTTATTAAAATAGTTTAATATTTTTAATAATTAATTTTCATTAAAAGTGTTTTTAATTCATAATAAATAAAAAATATATATATATATTTCTTTTTCTGAAAAATTTCTTTTGTCATTTAGGATTTTAGAAAAATAAATTTGCATTTGTAGGGCTTAAATTTGATGTACTTGTTTAAATGTCGCGTTTTATTAAATACCCGTTATTGTTTAATTTTTAATTGTCTTATATGTTTGCGTGCTTTAAATGTTTTATTCGTTTTCATTAGTAGAATTAGAAACCAAATCAAAAATCTTTTGATACCATTCAAATCACGCGATCACGGACTTAACCGATTTTTAATTCGCGCTTCGTCGATGGAAAACGACCCGGGAGGTTTTTTTTAGACAACTTTGGTTAAAAGTTAGTTTCTTAAATCCGATGGAAAATACTTACTATACTATAATTGTTTACATCCTTATATACTTATATACTTATATTATATATAGTATGTTTGGGACGCTATCAAAATTTTGGCGTCGTTGTCGGGGAAGCGTGTGACGATTTTCGTGTTTCGTTCGAAGATTAGTGTTTTGAAGACCCTTCCTCGTGAAGTTATCGATTTAAATTGTGAATATTTTCTCTTTATTATAAAACCATAAAAATACAAAAATATTTTACACTTCTATTTCTTTTATTAATAATAACTGTTTGTTAATTGTTGTTTCGGATCACCTTTAGGTTACGAACTATAAGGGAAGTTTAAGGCGGGTTTGATCCTAAGAACATCACCCAAAAGGAGAAGAGTTATTCTAAATAGCGCCTCGCGCTTACCAGCTCCTCCGCTTTCGTGTACGTATTTTTAGAGAGTTACCGTGCACGTTTAACTTTCGGTTACCAAAAATATTTTTCTTTCTTATTTTTTATTATTATTTTTCCTTATGTATTATTTAAAAAATCTAAAAATATTCCTCTCTATCCTCTTATTCGTTTAATTCTTATTTTCTCAACCCTCTAATTTCGTTTAATTCTTTATTATGTCGTCATTCGAACAAAGCGAGTGTATGGGGTGTGGACAACCGTGTGTTAGCTTCTATTGTTATCTTTGTACGTGCCAGCAGTGTGGTTTCAGTCTTAATAATGGAACTTGTTTGAACTGCACTTATAGAGATGTAAAGCCAGTCACTTGTTGCGAGTGTGAAAGCCCGTTAAATTGTAGATTTTGTTTGATTTGCGCTTTGAGAGCTGGAAATTCATCTGCTTGTGATCCAAATCCGAATTCATATAACGATTCTCCTAACTTTTCTGACTACACTCCACAACTCCAGTACCAGACATATTATTGTGAGTTATGTGGGAACAATGCTCATTATGGTTTCGATTGTCCACCTTAAAGTTCGTTTGTCTGCAATCAGTTCCCGTGTTTCAATCAAAACTTTAATAATAATTTTTCACAAACTTCACCAAGTCTTCCACAACAATACCTTTGTTGTGAGAACTGCGGGGGTCCTCATGAAACTTTTCAGTATCAACCGTTGACTCTCGTCACTTAATATATATAAATATAATATAAATATATAATAAGGATAAGATCAATGATAGAGAGATAAGTATTCCGTAAGGCTTTTAAAAGATTTCTTACTTTCAACCAAAGTAAAAACCTTAAAAAACCTTCCCGGGTCGTTTCTCGTCGATGCGTGAATTGAAAATCGAGGTTACATTCGTGATCGCGTTTTTGAATGATTCAATGATTTTTTTGTTTGGATTATATTTCTACAATCTAAAAATGTAAACACAAATAAAAGAAACCCTAAAACGAAAGCAATTTAAGTTAAAAACCTAAAAACGATAACGGAATGTAAATCCCGTTCTTTAAAAAACCAAATTTTATAAATTTAACCTTATGAAAGCAAAATTAATTTTTCTAAGTCCTAAATGATAAAAGAAAATTTTGAAAAAAAGAATTATATTTTTTTGACTTTTATATTTATTATTATGAATTAAAAACTGTTTTTATCTAAATTAAATATTAAAAATACTAAACTATTTATAAAAATTATGAAAAAATTACAAAAAGTAGCTAAAAGTGAGCAGGTTCTATGAAAAATAAAATGATGTTAACAGCTTATCTAAATAAGCTGTTAATAAGCCGAAAATGGCTTATGGCTTAAAAGGCTAAAAAAGTGATATAAGAATAATGTGTGCAAATCCAAACGGAAAAGACCCAAGGGCAGAGTGGTGTTGTGTGGTGTGTTAAAAACGTTGGTTGAGTTGGTTGAGGTCCAGGGTTCGAGTCTTGTGCTCACCTTGGACTTCCCAACTCCCAATGTTTTTATTTTTTGCAAACTTTTTTATGAAAAAGCTTAAGGACCTAAAAATAAGCTATTTTTGTAAAATGACTTTTTGTAAAAATCACAAATAAGCACAGTAATAAGCTAAAAAGAGTGACAGATATGGCTTTTTAACACTAAGTCACAAAATAGCTAACTGTTTGCATTTTTTTAGACTAAATAAGCACTAGAAAAGCAAATAAACTGAAAAAGACTTAAACCTAATTCTAATAAGCACTAATGACTAAAATTAAGCTACCTAGATAAGCTGAAAAACATGGAAAGCAATAAGACAGACAAAGAAAACTTAAATGCTTTTAAACTAAAACCAAACTTGCAAATAAGCTTCAAAAAGCTCAACCTATGGTAAAATAAGCTACAAGTACTCTAAAGCTAACCTAATAAGCAGGTCAAAACAAAAATAAGGCAAATCCAATAAGCCAATAAGCTCAAATAAGCAAATAAGCTTTTAGCCAAAATTTCAAACCAAACAGCTAAAAAGGGACTTTTCTAGCTTAATTTTAAGCTAGAAAATGGATCCTTATGGCTTAATGGGCTATACCACTGAAAAACTTATCCAAAAAGCTTTCTAAATTAGCAAAGAAAAAGGATTTTGAAATTCAAATAAACCATGAAAAAGCTTGATGAAAAGTGCTGTTTCACTCATCATGTGCTGAGTTTTGATTTTCTTTTAAAAAGACAAATTAGCTTTTGCAGCCTTGATTTTAAGCTAGCTAAAGATGTTTTAAGTCTAAGATAAGCTAAAACAGATTAATACCTATACCTAATGAACTTGTGCAAGAAAAATCATAAGCTAAAACACACTTTAGCTTATCTAAATTTGCCAATGAAAAACTAGAATTTTTGAACTTGAAAAAGAACTTGACAGATTTTGGCCTAAGACCAAAGGAACAAATACACTCTCAAAACAAACCTACTGGTTTCTACTACAGTTTGACAACCTAAACAAAACCAAAATGACACTTAAAAGATATTTAAAAAGTCTTAATCAAATAAGCTTTATAAAACTGTTTTGAACCCATAGTTTCAAACACCTTATAGAAAAAACTTAAAAACAAGCTTTCAAACTTAAAAACTCTTAAAAACAGCTTATAATGACTTAAAGAAAGCTTGCCAAAGTTGGCTAAGTGACCCAAACAATTTTTTAAACAGTTTTGACCCACTTTACCTACTGACCCAAACACCCCTTTAAGGACACAAATTCTATTTTTAGACTGATTTTAAAAGATTTAAGCAAAGAATCTTAAAAACAGATAACAAACAGTTGATATTCACCAATAATAAGCAAATGACAACCATAGATAAGCACTTAATAAGCAAATAGGCAAATAAGCAGTTTAAAAGCTAAATATTACAGTTTTAAGGAAAGGCTTGAACAAATAAGATTTAAACTACAAAATGGCATAAATAAGCATCAAACACTAATAATAAGCATAAATAGGCAATAATAAGCAGTAAATAAGCAGAGATAAGCAGTCTAACAAGCTAAATAGTAAAAGAGCTAAAAATTGAAAAGTTGAACTTACAAAAGCCCTTGCTTTAAACAGGGCAAAAGGAGCTTATAATAAGCTGATCTACAAGATCTAGCTTGTCAAAGACAAGCTACTAAAAAGCAATAAGCCCTTACCTGTTTGGCTTATCTTCCAAATAGCTTTTTGAGTGACTTTTGGTAAAATGGACTTAGGCTATATAAACTATGGAAAAGTCTATATAGCTTAAGTTAAACAGCTTAAGTAATAAGTAAAAAGAGCTTTTGTGAGCTTATGACATTAACTTAAAACAAGATTTTAACTTAAAAAAACTTAAATTTCATTAACTTTAATAAAACAGTACAATAAGCTAAAAAACTTTAAATATAAGCTGAAAAACTAGAAGCTAAAAACTAGATTGAGTGTACTTGCACAAAGGCTTACAAGTCCCTATTTGTATAAAAACTAATGTCTTGGGTCTTCACTCTTTGTGTGTTTCTTTTATGAGTGAGACGGTAGGGCGTGTTTCCTTAGTGAGAGAACTCAAAGTCTTCATCATAGCCCTTCATTTTGCTTGGTCTCCAAGTCTATTGATCTCAACCCTTTAATTTTTTGTCTTCAACCTTGAACGAATGATGTTCAAGGGGATTGCCAAGGTGGATATAGGACCATGTGATGTGGGGCTTGTTATAAAAGTGATGGGTTTGTTTGATGTTGCAGGGGTCGAGGTGAGGAGAGTGACAGATGAATAGTGATATGGGCGGGAAAAATTAGTTTGGGTTTGTGTGAAGATAACAGGGTTAATCCCCTATTTTTGGTAAGTTATTGCATCATTAGTCCTTAAGGACTAGCAGTGTTAGTCCCTAAGGACTAACGATGTGAAGGTTAAGGGGGTGTTGGGTTAACAGGTGTTATGTAGGTTTATGTTTAAAGGGAATTGGGCTTTTTATCATATAAGTTTTGTTAAGTCTTGATATTAATAGGTTAATGGGCTGCCCCGGCCCATTAGATGGGTGCGGGTTGGCCCATTAAGTATTTATTCGGTTTCGGCTTCGGCTTTGACTTTGTTGACTTCTCGGGTTTGACTTTGACTTTGTTGACTTTGACTTTTTCACGCTCTTTCCATTCCGTGCTTGGTTTTGTCCGTTTTGGCTTCGTTTTTGTCCTTTTTGTTGATATCCGTTTCCTGCACAATGTAAATGCAAAACACACAAATACAATGTATTTTTGGTATGTTTTTGGTCTTTTAAGTCCGTTTTATTAGGTCAAAGGTATGTGTATTTAAGCACATACCAAAATCCCCCATACTAAACTATTGTCGTGTCCAAACGCAATGCCATAAGTAGACACTTAAGAAAACAAAGAATCTCAATCCCCCTCGACTAATTACCTCGAAAAGTAGCTAAGTGTTCATCAAGGGGAATTAAAAAATCAATAGCTTTGAAAAGCCCCGTTTTTACCATTTTTAAATATATACACTTATTCCCACACATATTTTTGTTCTTTTCATATTTCTTATTTTTTGTACTTTTCTTTTTAAACAACTAACTAACATGTTTGACTTTCGTTATTTTCATAACTTTATGGGTCATAGAACAAGACGCACTTTAATCCTAAAATGCCCCAAAAAAGGATAAATTCATCGTCCTCGACTTTTCACTTGTCCCAAACCAAGCATAAAAACGAAATCACCGTTAAATATAAGTTAAGATGCTAACACTACTCATACTTGTGACTTGTAAACTTTTCGCTCCCGGCAATTATTATATCTTAGGTGAATGTGCTTATTTCGAATTTCAACCATGGATCAACGTTTTGCAAAATTTATATGCTTCACGTTCCACCCGAGAATAATGAGTTTGAAGGCGAGATCATCCCATGTAGCGACTTTCGTCTCGGCACATCCCAACCTTACGGCTAAGTGACCAGGCTTTTGACACCCCACAAAGACTAGTATCGGGACTCATGGACCTTTGGTTTCAAAGACTCTTAGGTTTCCCGTTTATACATAAAATCACAACTTAAAACGAAATAGTCTTAGTTCAAAAGTATATTTAAATTTAAGAAAAAGAGATTTTTCCCTATATTTATTAAATCACATTTATATTATACTCAACATTAATATAACCATGATGCAATTGAAATCCTTGACCTTTTAAAAGGCTGCAACATCGGTTGTGAGCCGGCAAGATGTAGCAAACTTTTATCGGTCTCGGATAATTATTCTTACCATGGGCCTTTTTTAGAAGGCTGCAACATCGGTTGTGAGCCGGAAAGATGCAACAAACTTTTATCAGCCCACAGTTTTTATTATTCTTGTTACCTCATTTTCTCATTTTTTTCATTTTTTTACATATAATACCACGATATAGAGAAAATTTCTTTTTAGAAAATTTAAGTATAAATTTGAACTAAAATTATTGATATCGATTATACTTCAAAAATTGTTGATTTAAGTTTAATTTTCGAAGAGAGCACGTATTATTAGTCCGGTTAGAAGCTTATGGGAGAGAAAAGACACAAACTACACTTATGAGCTCTTAAGATTTCCAACTAATCCTTGTTTAGCATCTAACTCATACTTAACTCTATCATTTGCCGTTCTTCGCAAAGATCCGCGAATGCTTAGTCTAAAAGTTAAGGAACAAGCTAGAGCTCAACACGCTCGATCGAGTCAAAATTTATTCTTATTCTACCCAGCAGGAAAGTCAAAATTATGACAAAACACTTATTTTATTTTTGAAAATTTTGAAAAATTTTCATTTTTTTTGTATTTTGGTGGTAAAACGGGATTACGTGAAAAAAACTATTGCAGGCACAATCCAATCGATAGATCCCCCTATACTAGAACTGAACATTGTCCTCAATGTTTTAAGGAGGGTCTCTACGTAAATCCTAAGCCGTTTATTAAGTATGCTCAAAGATAAACGCTAGTCGATAAGATTTAGGATATTGGATTCCTAAAATGAAGCTGAGGATTTAAAGCTCGAGTGAACGAAGGACAAAACTACGAGCACGAGAGGCTTCAAAATCTGGGACAATCCTGGACAAACAACACAAAACAAAGCACGGAAAATGGAAGAGGCGAGCCTCTATCACAACACACTTATTCATTACTACTATATAATTATATAATGATAAGCATGTGTTGCCACCCACGAAGCGCTTGCTTAAGGTCACTTAGCTTAACCCGATCCCCCCATACTTGAGTTGGTTAAGGGGGATAGAAATGGAGACACGGAACATCCAAAATACGGATGTCCTCTCCATAAGAGCAAGGAAAAATTTCCATCGGGCTTTCAAAAATTTTAATGACTTTGAAAGCTTTAGGGCCCCGATGAGATAATTACGGGAGAAGAGAAGTATAAACTCCTTTAGAAGTGAGAATCCCAGGGTTGAAAACTTTTTCCTCATTTTCGGATGAAAACGAGAGTAGAGTTTCGGACCCGGGAATTTCTTTATGGAAAGGAAGTTCATAAAGAGGGAGATTAAAATCCTCAAGAATTAAAGAAGCATTAGATAAGGATAGCTTCTTTACATTCTTATCTGGTGTTACTCGAATAGTGACTTCAAAAAGGTTCTCATGAATGAGTATACCCGGATTAAATACTTTGTCTTCGTTATTGGTTGAAGGCAAAGCATCAACCTCGAAAAAATCCTCATAGAGAACCGAGTCGCATTCGGGGGATGGAAGGAAATCACTTGATCTAGGGGGATCAAGTTCATCAATTAAGAGTTTAGTCTCTTTGATTTTATCTTTCTTGGAGTCAAATGGATCATCATAAACATCATCTTTATCGGACTCAAGTTCAACAATATCTCATCGACATCATCATATAATGGTGGAGATGAATAATCAAGAGTATGTTCATCGGTGAACATCTCAGGAATGGTATCAACAAGATTGTTATTAGGATCTGCAAGATTACCCTCATCAACCGAATCCTCAAGAATAGAATCCATTTCTTTGGTAGGATCATGGTTAAGCAAATATTCTATTTCTCTAAGATCAGATTTGATATAAAAAGGAAGATCATCATTTCCCGGTGGAAATGTAATAAGAGAGAGTTCATCGGTGAATCCTCGGGAGTAAAGGTCGACTGGGTCATTCAGTTGCCTAGTGAATATGATATCCCTTGCGAGATACGCTTGAATCTTCCCAATTAACTTACTTTCTTCGAAGGAAGTAATTGTGAGGGAAGAATAAGACTTAGTCACGGGTTCCAAAATCGGAGTGGGATTGCCACTTAATGGATTGATAACTTCCAGTGAAGTTAAATCGGTATAAGAAGAAAGCGTGGGATTGCCACTTTGATGATTTGTTGGCTTTTCATTTGCAAACAAAGTCCTCTAAGATAGTTCTTTATGAGAGACTTTGTAGATGTCAATCATGTTGATTGATTCTTTTTTAGGCTTGTTAGAATAGCTTGAAGTATCATGTCTCATATTCAAGATTAATCTTTCATCACCGTCACGGAGAATCATTTCTTCTCCATGAACGTCAATCAAAGCACGAGCGGTCTGTAAGAAAGGTCTTCCCAAGATGAGGGGGACTCGAGGATCGCTTTCATAATCAACGATGACAAAATCAGCGGGGAATGTGAACTTTCCAACCGGAACAAAGACATCTCTTGCAATTCTAGCTGGTGTACAAATTGTCCGGTTAGCTAGTTCAAGGGTCATGAAGCCGGATACCATTGGTTAAGGTTCGTTGGAACTCTAGGAGATGTCCTGAGTTCACCTGGGAACGTGAAGATTCGTTCAAACAAAAATACCCACAGCTTTTCACAAACCGGGCTTCGTCATCCACTACAAGGTCTTAAGCTTTGAGTACAAAGCTCTTTTAATGGGTGGAGACTATAACATTTCTCAATTTCAGGTCATTTTACGACTCTATTATCCTTCACTCTTTATTTTAGTCCGACACGCGTTTACTTTTAATTTAACTTTTAAGCTAAATCGCGTAGACTAGAAATAATCATTTAACGTAAACGGTCACCAAATAAATTAGGGTTTAAGTCAAGCAAGTGTTAAGTAATTATTAGGAAGATAATTATTGACTTTGCGCGTTTTATTTTTATTACTCACGTAAAAGGCTTACGTTTCACAATAAAATACATTTAGACACACCTCGAAAATACCTAGACTTACCTAGACTCAAACCAATACCCACTTTTAATCCTTAGACACAAAATTTATTAAATTCTTGTGTTATTAACCCACTAGGGCCTAATGTGGGAAAAAATCAACTAGAAAATCCTCTAATGATCTCTAAAGTACTTGTACATCATAATGTTAATTAAACCTTGTACTAATTGTCTCCACTAAGCTTATTACACAATGGTTAATAACCATTTTGGCCTCTTTTATTAACTATGCTCTGGTTAAGAGAAATCCCACACACACAACCATAAGATTTTCATAATCTAGCAAATCTTGTACCAATATTGAGTAATTAAGGAAATGTACTTAGTGGTTTAGCAAGAAACCATTTAAGGTTAACTAGAAACTACAAAACCACTTCTTAGGGTTCATTTTTGGTTAGGCAAGAACTAAGGGAAACTAACTAAGTCATGAGCCTATATATACTCACTCACATTGTCACTTAACACACTTCTTAAACTCTCAAACTCTCTCACAAGGCTAAACCCTCCTCATACATCTCTTTTACATTTGGCTCATAATAAAACCGAACCCATACGCATCCACATTTCATAACTAAGCACACAAGGTGTACTAAGTTCGCATATAAGAGTATTAGGAGGAGTATACAAGCAAGGATTCGGGTATACAAAGCTTTGAAGCTTAGGGTTTATACACGTTTGGGTGTGAACGAATTTGGGTTAACTACCCAATACACATTCAAGACTCTAGGGCACCCTTTTGTAATGGTGGAAACTAGCTTCCTTATGTCATATCTCATTTGTTGTTCTTCCTAACTAGTTATATGGGTCGTGTATATTGATAACTAGCAAACCTACGTGAGCATGAACGTGCATGGTTCAACCCATGCACGGTTCACGCACGTATATTACCTATACATGAACTTGTGTGGTGCTAACATGTATGAAACAAGGTTAAATATCGAGTTAAGGTCTAAGCCTTACGTTTAAAATACAAGGATGGTAACTTATATGAAAACCACCCTATATATTTGAATTATACAAATCCTATATGTTAACTTGTCACAAAAATGAAATGTATTGGCTTGGGAACTCGTACATTAGCTCATAGGACGAGTGCATGTGATTAAACATGGATAAATAATCTTAACGAGTGCTTAATGAAGGATTAAACACCCTAGAATATAACTAGTAAACTTAATGGACCACATTTGGGCTCGTTTAAACCCAACCAGGCCCAACAGGCCCAACAGACCACGAAGGTGGAGTCCACAGCTTATTAATAAGCTCTACGAGCTTATTACGGGGCTAAACATGCTTATTGGACTCACATGGACCTTAAAATACCATTAGGAACCTAGCCGAACCCTTAATGGGCTTGTTAGCCCATTAACGAGTCCAAACGCAAGCCAATAAGCCACAACGAGCTTAAACAGCTTATTTGTGGGCTTATACAAGTTTAATAACCTTATTGGACCTAGACAATGCTAATGGACCTTAATGGACCGAGCCTAAATGTTCAAATACTATTTCGGGTTCATATTAGGCCTGAAAGCCCATTAGCGAGGCTTATTTGATTAACGAATAAGCCAAACCATAAAACAAACCTTAAAGTGCTTATTTATACTAGAACATAAGCTGTATAATGTGTAAAACCTTTTTACAGCTTTTTGGGTTAAGGTTATTGGGCTAACAAGCCCAATAAGCTCGAATAAGCTCACCCGAGCTTAT
>BQNB010157589.1:0-15133 GCA_026074375.1 Tanacetum coccineum | reverse complement strand
CGAATATATTGTTTCTTCATTTGGTTCAATATAATACACCAACAATAATAAATAAAACACATATAAAGAAAAAGGGCAAATGACACAAAAAGGTACTCAACTTAAGGGTTATTTTCAATCAAGGTATCACACTTTTTTTTTGCATAAAAGGGCATCCAACCTTTTCTTTTGGCCAATTTGAGTATTTTTGTTAAATGTTTAACGATCATCCATTAAGTTTTACATTTTAAGTTTACCGACCGCTACCACCATCACCAATCATTATCGCCACCACCAAGTCTCCCCACCACAATCACTACCTAATCAATAATCATTCTTCATTAGTTCAACATTTCTGATCATGATTTTTTTAGTTGATGCAAGATTAATTTTTTGAATATGTTTTAATATTTTGTCTTACGTATTGCAGCATACTGATTTTCATCATATTGTCATGTTCAGTTTATCGTTAAACGAATGAGCAAAACTTATTTAATATAGTGAATGATTATTGATACCTGCTAGTGTATGGAGCTCCAATTCTACCAAAAGTTATTTAATATGATGAATTCCATAAACCTACACACCTGGCTCCCTAACCACGTCAGTTCTAAAATAAAAGAACAGTTATCGATTTTCTAGTAGGACAATTTGTAAAGTTAGAACTGCAAATCAAAACCAAGATCATGGTCGAAAAAGTTGAACGAATGAAGAATGATTAGTTAGTGATTCTGATTGGGAGGTTTGGTGATGGCGACGATGATTGGTAGTGGTGGTAGCGGTCGGTAGACTAATGTAAAATTTAACAGATGATCGTTAAATATTTAACGAAAATACCCAAATTGGCAAAAAAAATAAGTTTAGTGCCTTTTTATGCACACAAAAAAGTGTAATACCTTGATTGAAAATGACATTTAAGTTGAGTACCTTTTTGTGCCATTTGCTCAAAGAAAAAACATATCAATGTAAACTTTTTTAGAAAAACGATATATTATTAAATCAAGAATAAATTGCATAAATCGTCCTTTAAGTTTCGCCAAATTGCATGCTTCGTCCCAAACGTTACCAAAGTGCAAGGATCGTCCCTGTGGGGAAACCTTTGGTGCAAGTATCGTCCCTGCGGGGACGATACTTGCAACAAAGGTTTCACCAAATGTTTCTCCATAGGGACGATACTTGCACCAAAGGTTTCCTCAGAGGGACGATCTTTGCACTTTCGTAACGTTTGGGACGAAACATGCAATTTGGCCAAACTTTAGGGACGATTTATGCAATTTACCCTTAAATCAAAGAACAAAACATAAAACTTCGAACGCACCCAAAAGATATCAACACATTTACACTGCAACAACACAACACAAGGACAAAGACAAACAAATGAAAAAGATTTTGCACACAAAGATAGTAAAACAAAAATAAATTAGATGACTAGGTATTGATCTTCATATTCTTGTATTAAATTGTTAGCCCGTATTATTTGTAATATGTATATGTGTATATGTATTGGGCTCATATTTCAATATTTACGTTTAGTACTATTTTTCTTCAAAGAGGATGTTCTTAAACTAGTCAAAAATATTTTTCTTCATGCATAATTGCAAATGTAGTTTGCAATCTGTCCAAAATGTGATGTTGGTCAGTTTGTTTTGTGTGTTCATTTAATGTTTGCTTTGGTGTTTGTCTTGTGTATGCAGGTAAGTCATAGATGCAACAAGTGTGATAATAAGCTTTTGTATGAAAATGAGACTATTTTCTTAGATGTCATTACTTGGTTTCTTTTTATTTTCCTCTTTTAAGATAGCCATATTTATATCTATCCAACAATGGTAGTTGACATACTAAATGCTACTACTATGACACTAGTTTTACAGCTCACTTTTTTGAGAACAAAAATGAATATATTAGTTAATTTACCTTTAGACTGGGCACAATAGAAGGGGTCGCCAAGTCGATCGGGCTTAGTCGACACGCCCCTATATTGAAGCTAGTCGTCGGCGACTCGTCCCTCAAAGGGAAAAATGAGATGTTGGTCTCATGATTAGGCAAAGTGTTATAAAAAAGATTCAAAAATGAGAATCGTTAATTTGTTTTATTATAGAGATAAAGATCTAAATTGTCTCATGATTTGTATGAATATAAAGTAATGACGATTTCTGTTTTTCTTTGTATGCTCACAATGTTGAGTCCCAAACACGAATAATAACACACTTTTCTTCAAGTTATCACATAATACTTGCTTGCTACAGTCTACAAGTAGCAACCTAAGCTGATACATGTAAAACCGAAAAAAAAGCATTCCCTGCTTGTGAGATTATACTTTAGCAAACACCATGTATGGAAGCATATCCTTACGCAGTTCGTGGCGTTGTCAGCCATATAAGTCCAAAACCCAATGGGGCTATCTATATGCGGCTGACTAAGTACATTGTAATATCATCCTTGGAGCACTAACAAAAATCATATGCATATGTCACATATTTAGTATGTGAGTAGCAAGGTTATAAATGTCTAAAAAGTATTCGAATACAACTGGTCTGCGTGCTTATACTAAAAGAGATAGGATAACAACAACCTTGTAGAGGGAATCAATGGGCAACGACACTCCTGATAAGCATTTAAAATGTGGTACCTAAGCTGCTTTTTCATATCTGAAGTCTAAGACGAGTCATTGTAATCGGATTAGTTCGTTATAAAATATAAATCATGCCGCTGAATATGCAAGAGTCGGAAAACAAGTTTCTGGCCATACCAGGTCAACCCAGCCATATCCGGTCAAACCCGGTTAAACCCCGGCCATACCCGGTCAAACCCAGTCATACCCGGCCAAACCCGGTCAAACCATTGATCTTGACCAATCTCGTTGGAACCAAACCTACTTGCCGCTATACGTATGCGAGCATCACGTAAAGTTTAACTTTATTATACGTATAAAATATAAACTCAATGACGTTTACTCACCTGTATCACTGTCAATATAATGACTTGTTTCTTTAGCAAACTCCGACACTAAAACACACTACATCTTATGCAACTGGGGGGACCGTTCCATTTCACTTGAATGCACTTTGGTCTTCTGGACACTTTTGTGCAATCAAATATGCCGCCGTGTTGTCCCAAAACACATGACGTTATATGTTTTTTGAAATGGAAAGACCGCCAAATGAAATGGGTCAAATGAGACAAAAGTCCCCTTTAAGTGTCGATGACAGTAATAAGAAACTAAACTAACTATTTGAAATTAGAGATATGTGTATTCAAATGGGTCAGACAACATATTACTTCACACATTGCGTCATAGAATGCAGTATTCGACTAACATTTCAGTATTTGCTGCAGAAACAAAATCCCACAAGGAACATAACACAAAGAGCTAAATCCCATGTAAATATTTAGTCTAACGTCATTGATTCAATATTAGTTTAGTATACATGCCTCGTTAACTCCAAAATCATGCAACCATCATCTTGTTGGACCAATAGACGAACTTTCATGTCACGTGCATGTTACTCTTTCCTTAATCTCAAGTAGACTCTAAAAGGTGTACGCAAACAG
Source organism: Tanacetum coccineum (assembly GCA_026074375.1). Lineage (NCBI taxonomy): Eukaryota > Viridiplantae > Streptophyta > Magnoliopsida > Asterales > Asteraceae > Tanacetum > Tanacetum coccineum. Next base: position 11,602 of record BQNB010157589.1, on the reverse strand, counting down.
TAGTCAAAAGTTATGATTGATATGATCCATTTGAAGTCAACAGGTATAAACTAAACAACTGTAACACAAGCGCTAGAGTGTTAGCCCGTATGATTGCTCAATCATTAATGTACAGCTAAGGCAATTATACAGCTAATGATTAAGTAATCATATGTAAATGTCGATGTATATTAAACACTGGATCGGTACAATATAAAGAGTACATGGAGACTTTTAGAGACGGGTTTGAGCCCGATACATATACACATATACATAATACAAATAATACGGGCTAACATAAATCACCATGACTTCATTATGACAAACATAGACAAACTTACAAACAAAGGAAAGACATGTATCTATATAAATATAAATTTATGATACTCGAGATTTAATTAAAAATTATATGTATCAATTATTTATGAAGGTAAATAGGTTACCTTAACAAAAGCATCAAACCCCACACACTACATCTTCATTGTATTGTGAAAGAATGATATGATATTCCAGGTTCAAGATAAGAACGAAGAAGATCTTTCTAACTATCAAGAATCCTAGAACAAAGAATAGGAATTCGAAATAGAAGAAATGATTTGTTATATTGATAGATGAGGTGTTTGTTACAAAATAGGAAGAAGATGATTACAAAATGATAGACAAATGTAAATGACAATCCCTATATGCATTTACACAGTGAATTTGTGAAATGTAAAATGGGCGGGAAAAGTTGTTGAAGTTTGTTATAGTTTGAATTGCTTTGACTTTCTTTACGTTTGACTTTTGTTGACTTTCTTATTTCTACACATATCAAAGAATCTCTGGTTAAGCATCCACCACCACCACCATCATTATCATTAGTAACTATCCCGTAACCAGAGATTATTTCTCTAGTTCTTTCTTTTTCTTTGACGCCGGTGACTTCTCCGGCAACGGTAAGTCTGTAACACCACCAAATTCACCCTTTAATTGCCTGACATTGTTAAATTGTATTTTATGTGTGTGTTTTTGTTAGGATAAAGTGGTTTGTTTTGGGTTGGTGTGTGTTATAATCTTATGAGTTTTGTTGAAATTGTCAAATATGAACAACTTTGTCAAACTAACTGTACATCAACTAACTACTGCTAAAGCCTCGTAAACTGTTCAAACTTCCTGCTCATAAATTGTAGATGAGCAGAAGTGAAGAATATTAGTAATATTTAACAACAAGAACTAGAGAGAGAAAGTGGGAAGGAAGGATGTATTTTCTAGTGAGAGAAAGTAAGAGAAAGAAAATGCATTACTATGTGAAAAATACAATCAACCAACCACCTCTCCAAGGCATGAAGAGGTGTTTATATACTTACAATGGATCGAGGGCTTGGGCCTTCATGGGTCTATCCATAGGCTTTTAGCTAACTAACTATATAAGTTTCCATAAATTACTTAACGAGCTAACGATTGTTATCTATGGAAGTGACCGACACTTTCGTGTTCCTAACAATCTCCCCCTAAGGGAGGTCACTTCTTTTTACAAAATTTAAACCTAGCATACTATGCTTCATCTTTAGTCTTGAGCTCGTTTAACTTCAATCATTAACTTGTGCTTTGATGTAGTGATCATTGACTTTAGGTTTGAGCTTGTTCCTTTATCTTGAATGTGAAACTGTGATCTTGAGCACCTTGAGATCATCAGCCAAGCATAATCTCGTTTCGCCATCTTGTAAACTTTGCCATGTTGTAAACTTGTGACTTCCAGACCGACATGCTCATACCTTTCTTGATTTGTTGACTTGAAAGCTTTAATGTTGCATCTTTCTTGAAATTCTTTAACTTTAACACTTCGTCACTTCAAGAAAGACGTTCGGTATCTGAGTGACGGAAACTTCTTTGAAATTCTCTGTCTTTAATACTTCGTCACTTCAAGAAAGACGTACAGTATCAGAGTAGCGGAAGTCTTAAACATGTACTTGAGCTTTCATGATGTCTTTATGGTTGTCAGTCGGGTATGAGCATGTGGCTATGAATCTTGTGAGTCAGCTAGAAACAGGTACCTTCACCTCCATCTTTAAGTATCCTACATTAAAACAGTTAGCAATAAAGCGAGGGGGCGAATATGGCTTTGTCATTCACCCGTGTTTGGTTGGAGTAACCTTTGAATCCATGAGGATCGACCTGTGATCAGGTAGATTCAATTTAAAAAGAATCTCCTTGACAGGATTTCCAGCTGAAGTATCAAATCTTTCTAACACATATGTATTAGATTCATCAAACTCAGCATGTTCTCATTATCAGAACGTCTCAAAGAAGACAACCCGATAAAAGTGAACCAGTGAGTTACTATCTCACCGATTGAATAGAAAAATCGATTTGAAAATTCAATCGACGTGTCACTTGCTAAAGTGGTTTTGTGACACATCGAGAGTGTTAATTATTTCAAAAATTCATCAATCGTCGATCCATAACCTGGAACAAGTTTGATTCATATAGAATCGCACCGTTGTTGCTTTCCAGTTGTCGCAAGTTTGATTCATAAGAATCGCACATGTCACCTACCATGAGCTTGTTTGATGTTGGCTCAAGCAGGATTTCCATCTTCACTGTGAATACTTAAGTATCACTCGGATGTTTTGGAAAAATCACAAGGATAATGCGTAGGACTCTTTATATTTCTCATTATTCACATTGTGTGAGATAGCAAGCATAATTTTAACAAGTGTCCTAATGAGATTTATGGATGATCTCTTTTGGCTCTAGACTTAATATTGCACTTTGGTTTTAGTGATCAGAGGCTCGAGCAGACTGCCACCTTTTCAATATCAAGTATCTCGGAGTGAGAAAGTTGATAGAAATGCGTGTAATCTCCGTGAGAAATGAAACAAGAGTCTTTTGAGAGACCTTAAGTGGCTAGGGAGGGTTGTGCATTGCATCACTAGGTCCATGATGTTAGTCTTCAATGTCAGCACTCATCTTTGTGATTCTTGACAGCAGATGTATTGACTCGGTTTCTGCCTAAGTATAAGGAGGGCTTCTTTCTTTTCACCCTTTATCTTAACTTTTCTTTTTAATTCTTCAACCCCTTCAGCGCTTACCGAGACTTCATAACTAGTACCTTGTTGGGTTTGTTCCAGTACTAGCTCCATCTTAGTCGGCACTTTTCCCGATTCTCACTTTTTCTCCTTTTGTATCATACCTAAGGACTTCTACACTATCTAGTGGATATCCCTGGGTAGATCCCTCCGGTTCTAGCTAGATCGTGGGATTTGAATACCTATACCTAACCACCTTATAACACCATAAATTTAAGTACATTGTCGGTCTTTTGGGTATTCCATTACAATCGAAGCCAAAATCATTGAAAAGTTCAATCAAAGTGTTTGATATAAATATCAAAAGATTTACACTTTGAGAGTTTTTCATCATCACTAAAAGCTCCCCCTTAACATGTGCATCGTAATCGTAGTACATGCTAAGTGTAGAGTGCATTGAGTCCATTTTATCTGATCAAATTTCAATACAAATTAGATTCAGTTTAATCATATTTTTCCCCTTATCCAAAATGTTAATCCCTTGATATTTTGGATATCAATTTGATTAAATGTTCAGGGACAAAATGTTACACAATCTCTAACAGGAACATTTTAATGTTCCCCCTCAATATTTGAGGGTATATAAGATAGTGCTGAGTACAATAATTTGAAATTTTTTAAATTTACTAAGAAATTCTTGAAAATTTTGTACTCGAGCACTCCTTATTTTCACCATAAGTCTACACTACGTATATACAAATTCATAAATTTATATTATTTACGAGGTTTGACCTGAGTGATGAGAACATCATATGATGGAATCATATTGTTCTTTGTAGCAGTCGAAGGTCTCCTCCGTAAGGTCTTCCACCAACAAACTTTTATAAACTACGCATCAACCTTCTATCTCTGAGTTTCTTATCAATGGCATTAATCATCACCCGAGCTCTCTGCTTATCTTGTTTGCTCCATTTTATCTTTGGAAAGTACTCCATATGAATCCCATTAGCAATATCATTGAGAGCGGTGCGAACATGGTTTAGTGTGCCGTCACTGAACTTGTGAAGTTCATCAGTGCGCATCAAACGATTTATGTCCATGTCATCTTGATAGATAATGCCTTGGATATTATGGTAAGCAGTGTAGGGAGTCATTTTTCTGAGATCTGAACGGTATGAGTCTGGTCTTGAGAGATTTATCTTCTTCTGGTAGCTTTCAACTGCCAGTTGTAGATCCTCTACACGTTCTTAAATGACAATGCGTCTTGTGTACAATCTTAAAGCTACATTTAGTGCAAATCGTTCATCCAAATTGAGGTTGGTCAGCTTACCTTAAACAAGAAGAAGTAACATATCTTCAATGTCTTGGCGATGAAGTCGCCTTCTCGAAACTTGTACAGCTGATCGTCCTGCCTTCGAACAGTAATCTCTTCCAAATGTTTGTAACCAAAGAACTCCATGATCTTAAGACTAGTAACATCAATGATCTTGTGTCTTGAGTAGACATCTTTTGAAGTTTCCATGTTGGTAGCAAATCCATAGAATCTCTGACGTTTTGTTCCCCAGTGATATGTTCCCCAATAGTCATGCTTGTCATAGACAACTTGTGCCGGACTCCATAGACTTCTAGGAACTTTGTCTTCAATCCATTTAACATGACCGTAATTAGTAGCCTTCGTCTTGGTAAGCGAGGTTGTATATTTTTGACTTAATCTCCCTCCTTTTAGATATTCGAGATCATTATTGATGAAGTGATCAAAAGGGATAACTTGACGACCTCGTGCATTCTGAATTAAAGGAAGGGGCTTGCTGAGATCATGGGGATACGGTCTTCCTTCAGGATTATGCCAATCTAACTGATCATTGGTAGCTTTGAATACTTCTTCCAAGTGGTATTCTAATTCTACTACACTCGTGGGCGTGCCTTTCATGAGATCATATGTTGGACCAGTCAACACATCTTGAGTCAGATTGTTTAATTTGAGCCGGTTCATGATAAAGGCAGAGAAATCGATTAGAGTAGCCAGAAACTCATTAAACAAGGATTGTGTGCTTGAAGCTTGAGCCAACTGAGTCATCTTTGATCCCTGTTAGATTGTAAACGTTCTAGGATTGATCATCTAGAATTGGGGCTTGGTGAAAACGTATGAATGGTAAACCTTGTTGAATATCTTTGTTCTTATTCCGCTTTGTTTTTATAACTTATGAACATTGATATTATCCTAGATAAAGGTCTAAACAACTTGAGCTTAAACGATCTTTAGGATCAACAAGTGGTATCAGAGCCTAGTGGCTCTTGATCTAGGATCTACAAGGTTTTTGAAGAAACCCTAAAACCCTAATTTTTAAGAAATCGATTTGTGGTTAAAGTTTTATGGGGTTTTGGAGTTAAATTGATATAGCAATATTTATAATTGTCCTCTCTACCTTAATTGGTATGCAATATAATTGTAAATCATTGTTACTATTAAGGGTTTCTTGGTGTAGTTGATTTATGATGATGGATCTGGACCTCGTCATATACATTCTTTTTTATCATCATCATTATTAGGGTTTTTATGCGAAACCCTAATACCATGGCTACTCGTCGATTTGGTTTGATTATATTCAATCTTTGTTTTCTTTGTTCATCTATATGGATCGATTGCATAAGAAGCAGCATGTGTGATTGGTTATCATGGTTATAGTTTGGGTAACATGATCTCTATGAAGGTTCGAATGGCAGTAATGAGAAAAACATTAGAACAGTTAGGCTCAAAATTATAATATTGTTCGAGTATCAAAAGAAAAATTAATGCTGCTATTACTCGTTTCTAGTGCCTAAAGATATTACTACTGTTTGGGCACAAAAAAAGGTTAGTACTGCCCTAATTGTTAATGCTGTTGTGTAATTGTTTATACTACTAGTTTTAAGAACAGTGTTAACAAGAATTAGTACTGCTTTCTTTGTCCGAGAAAGAAGTTTACACTGCTAGTGGTGTCCGAGAAAAGGTTTCTACTGCTTGTTTTATTCGATATCGGATAATACATATTTTTGCTTCTCGGTTGACAAAAAGATCTCGAACAGAACAGTACTTGAAGGTTGAAAGAAAACACACAGTTTTGGATATCGAATTGAACAAGATGCTTCGTTTAAGAGGAAGTAAACGGATTAATTTTGGTTTAAAGGTTTAGAAGGCTTGTTTTTGGGTTTCTTAGATTAATTGATTACGAAGAGGGTTATTTATTGCTTATTTGAAGATGAAGTGGGATTCTTGGATGCGTGTTCTTATCATATCTTTTAGCCTTGGAGATAACTTGTTCGTGCTTTCATGGTTTTATTGATAAAGACTTGATTAATCTAGTTTTACCTAATGTAAGGAGGTACGTTGTAGTACTCACATGTATTTACTATCACTTAAAGGAGTTACGTTGTTGTGCTCAGTGTCTCATTGAATATGAGGATTTTATCAAGAGATCGAGGTCTACTCTCGGAGAAGAAGTGTGAGTTTCTTTATCATATTTTAGTGCAAGACATAAGACACAAGTTTGGGTTATTCTACTTCTACATCAAGTTCGTTATACTTAGTTTTCTTCATCAGTGATCATTACAAAAAGCCTACATAGTTCGAGATTCAAAGGATGGTTAATACATTGGTTTCAGGGGAAGCTTAATTGACAAAATGTTTAACCATCAGGATATGTTCATGCACCACTTGAGAAAAAGCTGTTATGATTCAAGTTGCATATTTTCACAAGATCCCTATTGGATAATGACAAAAAGGGGAAGAATAAGGTACAAAGTTATATGATTTGCAACTTATTATGTGTGGTGACATGACATAGAGATTGATAACTTAAAGTTCGAGATTCTAGAGCTGGTAAACAAATGGGTTGTCAGGGAAGCTTAATTGATTAAATATTTAACCATCTACATGCACCATTTGAGGGTAGTGTTTACAAGTTGCTTATCTACTGAAGACCCCTATTGATTTTACAAAAGGGAAGAAGATATTGACATATTAATTTGCAGCTTATCATAACATGGTAGGCCATGATACAAAGGATATCTAATTTAAGGGGAAGCTTAAGTTTTGTTTCATTCAGGAGATGATTACATCTTAACTCAAGGAAGCTTGGGCTTTAGGATGTAGTTCGTGACACGACTTTGTATGTTTTGTCATTCATCATATAGGGGGGAAGGATTATGGTATTCTAATTTGATTAGACGAATAAATAAAATAATGAAACAAAAGGATCATAATCGTTCACTAAAGAATTCTTCAAGCTGTGGAGATTATGAAGATTTGTCAAAGATGTTAAAAGATACTGATTAGAGAACATATTAATTTGATTTTAATTGATTTAAATTGTTCCTTATCAATTGATTAGCATCCATTGTAAGCCTTAATATCCCTCTATATAAAGAGTATAGGTGTGTAGGTTTAAGATAACCAAAAAGTGTGTGTACGACAAAGTTTAAGAAGATGACGTCTAGTAGAGTTTTGGTGTAGCCCAAAGATCATTGATCCCGGTTAGATTGTAACCAGATCTAGATTTGATCAATCTAGAAATGGAGGGGCTTTGTGAAAAACGATGAATGGAAAACCTTGTTGAATATCTTTGTTCTTAAATCCGCTTGTTTTTATAACTTATGAACATGATTATTATCCTAGATAAAGGCTAAACAACCTGAGCTGAAATGATCCAATGATCTTCAGGTTTCCACAAACGCTTAACGAAGAACAAATGGATATATGTCATGTCGATATGTGTTGTGGTGGTCTTTGGTTTGGGACACCAGTTAAGGGCATGAATACTATGTGGCATGATATGATATGCCTTGTTGTTATTAGCATCAGTGTCATGAGCTTAGCATAACAGTAAATAATTTTATGTGATGTTTTTGTTATCATATTATAAAGTAGTCCGCATGCGTTTTGAAATCTTGTGGTCCACTCTTGTATTAACTTAAACCTATGAATTCACCAACATTATGTTGACGTTTTAAACATGTTTTCTCAGGTGCTTAGCTTGGCTTGATTCTGATGCTAAATGGAGTCTAGGGCTATGTGAGCATCAACCATTTCAGACTTATCTATTTATATACTCGTTGTCATTATCAAACTTTGTTATGCTTCCGCTACATTTATCCTTCATATGATCGGTTGTAAAACTTAAATTAATTTTATTTATGCAACGAGTACAACTATTTTTCAAACGTCCATGATTAGTGGTCGTTCGTTATTGCTTTGTGTTCGGATTGTTATGACGTCACGCCCTCGGACATGTAAATACTGTCCAACCCGTCTGGGGGTATAACATTACTTTTACTTTGAATCTTTTGCCACTCAATTGATTTTCCCTGTAACTGTTAAGGTGAGTTTATACCTCAATATTTAACTCTTTTAAATGTTCATAACTCGCGAGGGGGGATTCTTTACGGTGAACGCGAATATAGTGGATGGATCTAGTCGGATTCGACGATTCCCTTTGTGTTAATCAGATAAGGTGACCATTGCACTATATTTGAAACTCATAAGTTAATAATGGCAATTCCCTACTTTGGGGGCCCAATATAATTATATATATACATTATTGATATTACACTAGTCAGATTTGATGCCATGAGCATGAGACGCAATAATACTATTTTCCCATAATATTTAGTTCTCTTTTGAAATTTTACACTATTATGGGTGTATAACAACGTAACTCACTGTCTATGATGACTTGTATTCAACTATTTATCATAAACCTATGAATTTCACTCAACCATTGTGTTGACCTTTTTAGCATGTTTATCTCAGGTAATTGAGCAACTTATGGCACGGAGTGGAACGGACTTGAAGATGGCTAAATTGTTATCATTCAAACTTTATGTTTCTAGATTTGGGACCTCTGTTTTTGTAAAACTCTGATTATATTGAATGATAACTAAATTTTCTAAAACGTCTCTTTATGAGTCGTTTTCTATGATTATGTCTGTTGATCCATGAAGTGATACCCCAGATTAGCTTCCGCTGCTATATTTGTCAAAATGGGGGTGTTACAGATTGGTATCAAGAGCCACGGTTATAAAGAATAAGGTTAAAACCTTAACTATAACTACTTTTCTTTTTCCATCCAAGAAAGTCCTTCGTGCCACTACATCTCCCAAATAGTATGTAAAGATACATAACTATTATACTATAATATAAATAACTTATGTTATTTACCACTGGGTTGTTAACAGAGTGATGTCTTCTCCCAAGCACCCTACTTCCGATATTGAGGAAGCTTTTTCCTCTAACTTTCTGGACTATATCCCGGCTTCCCCGAACTATTTCCCAGCTTTACCGGGAAATACTTCTTCTGAATCTTCAAATAATTCATCTGGTTTAGTTCCAATAGCTTCACCAACTCTTTCACTTTTTCATAATGACCCCTATATGAAGGTTATGCAAGCATATGATGCCATTAGTCCACCACAAGTTACTATTCCACCCCCAACTATCGTGCCTCCATCTCTAGTGTTATAACTACCACCAATGTTTGATTCCTGAGATTTCTTTCCTCTCGAAGAGATTCCACCACCTAAAGACACTGAGACTCTTGTTGAATCACCCATTCCAATATCTTCATCTTCATCAGTAGGATCTTCATCACCGGTTAGGTCAACTACACCACCACCACATTACCCCTTTGATGAGTCTATCTTCGCAGAGTTAGATAACTCATTATGGATCATACCACGACCGCTGGGAAGTGAACCAGTCCCCGAGGAATCTAATGAGTCCGATGCTTGTTTAAGTGTTCATTCCTGGAAATCTTAATTTCCAAAATTTTTCTGTTATATCCTGCAATGTAATACCAAAGGATGTGTATTACTCTGTTAGAACTTATATCAAAATAAGAATCCATACAATATGTCAAATGATTTCAATACCAATGTGTATGAAAATTTTGACAATGACTTGTGATATCATTCTTATTTTGTGTTGTCTTGTAAATGTTGATAGAATGGCTCCCAAGAGGACATAATCATCTGCAGCACCACCCATGACTCAGGCTGCCATTAAGAAACTTGTTGCTGACAGTGTTGCCGCGGCTCTGGAAGCACAAGCTGATACAATGGCAAGTACTAGTAATCCTAACAGGAACACCGGACCTACTAGAACTCCTGTAACAAAAATGGGAAACTATAAAGAGTTCATAAGCTGTCAACCTTTCTACTTCAATGGTACGGAAGGAGCAGTTGGCCTCATTCGTTGGTTTGAACGGACCAAATCCGTATTTTCTCGTAGCAAATGTGCCGAGGAAAACAAAGTGACATTTGCTACTGGTACCCTGACTGATGATGCCTTGTCGTGGTGGAATGCGTACGCCCGACCTATTAGAATATAACAAGCCAATAAGATCACTTGGACTGAATTGAAAAGGCTCTTAACAAATAAGTATTGTCCTCGAACTGAAGTCAGGAAAATGGAAGATGAATTTTACAATCTGACTGTAAAAGGAGATGATCTTAAAACTTACATTAGAAGATTCCAAGAATTAGCAGTCTTATGCCCAAACATGGTACCAAACATCGAGAAACTCATGGAAGCTTTCATCGGAGGATTACCCAGAAGTATTGAAGGAAATGTTACCGCTTCAAAATCTCAAACTTTGGAGGAAGCCATTAACATAACCCAGAGGTTAATGGATCAAGTAACAAGACATAATTCTGTGTAGGGAACCAATGATCACAAACAAAAGTTTGATGATAGAAGAACCTTCAACAACAACAACTACCAAAACGACCGTAACAACAACAATGACAACCACAACAATGATCACCACCAACAACATAATAGAAGGCAGGAAACCTTCAGGGCCTATGCTGCTACCCCAATTGAAAATTGTAGGTATGTTGGACCCCATCCTTTGTGTAAGAGATGCACTCTACACCACACAGTACCTTGTACTGTCAGATGTCAGACTTGTAACAAAGTGGGCCATCAGACCAGGAACTGCAGAAACAAAGGACCCTCAGACTACTCGATTAGATTCTAGTTATAATTTTGTTAGAACCTAACCACGGGATGTGTGGTATAAATAACAACACTTGTCAAATTTTAACTATGTAAAGTATGAAGGCAAGTTGTTCATGATATAATACAATTATAATCCCGTTATACCTCGCTATTTCATAATACCGTTATTCAGGGTGCAACTCTGACCTTGTTAAACCAACCTTTCGAAATTGATCTTATGCCAATTAAACTAGGTAGTTTCGACGTTGTCATCGGTATGGATTGGTTATCCAAGTATCATGCTAGAATCATCTGTGACGAGAAAGTCGTCCACATCCCAATCAATGGTAAAACTTTAATCATCCAAGGTGATTGAAGTAAAACTTGACTAAGCCTCGTATCCTGTATAAAAACCAAAAGGTATATATCCAGGGGATGTCAAGTTTTCATAGCCTAAGTAATGGAGAAGAAATCTGATGAAAAACGACTAGAGGACATACCAATAATCAAAGAATTCCTAGAAGTTTTTTCTGAAGATCTACCTGGAAAACCCCCTGTTCGCCAAGTAGAATTTCAAATCGATTTAATTCCAGGAGCGGCACCAGTAGCCCGAGCACCCTATAGATTAGCTCCTTCAGAA